>VDFB02295492.1:28405-45806 GCA_007258455.2 Sequoia sempervirens | reverse complement strand
CCTAATGGACTCTAACATTAATCACTTATAAGCCATCAGTGACAAGTTTGTCCACCCAAGAAGAAGTAGCTCCTAACATATCTACTACCTTGTGACCTTAGTGGTATTGCGAGCTATCTTCTTCATAATCTCGGGTAAAACTTGGCATTGGTCACTTCTGTGCTTAGAAGTGACAACCAATGAACCCTCTCAATATGTGGTTAGTCCCAAATTATTGTTACAAGCATGGATGGGTCCCTACCAATGCAAACATTATGGTTGTATCATAACCAATGTAGCCCGATACCTTAACCTCTATGAACTAGGTGAATGTTGGCTAATCCCTAGTACTAGCCCAAACAATGATTGTTGGCACTATCCAATAACTGCCTATCACAGCTCAAATATCCCTGTGGTTCACTTCTGGGCGGTTCGTACATAACATGAATCACAATCACAATCAACAAATACACAGGCATATGCATAAAAACCACTACTTATGGAGTTGAATTACACAAACACATAAGAGATACATGGAACCAACATGAGATGGACTTTACCCAACTTAGACATATAATCAAATACTTATTATAAAGTATTCAATCTTCACTTATTATATAAAAGCATATTATGTATTAAATACACAGTATTAGATTCCCTTAACTCATTCATACCCATTTGGTACCCATTTAGCCTCAAACTGAAGCCTACTAAAGGGAGAATTTCAGACCAATTAGAAACAACCCCAACCCTTGGAGTTGTCACCCCTAAACCCTCCATGTACATACTTGAGGTCCTAGCAACATCCTTCACCCAAGGATTGCCTACATTTTTTCTTCCAAACGGATCAAACTCACATGTATTTCTCGTCATAAGGTCTCTCAAGGATACCTATAAATTGAATTCCTCATACTCAAGGTTTTTTTAATGTTTATATTTTGCTATAATCACGGTTAACAATAGTCAGGAGAACATAATTAAGTATATAATTTACAAAAACCCTTCTATAACACTTCCCTTTAATGACATCAAGGTCTTGAATTAAACTCAACCCATGATTATTCATAATCCAACTTGAATGTTTTCAAGTTCATCTTATAAACATAAGGACTATGCTTATTATTCAACATGAAATAGCCTTGGTTCACATGAACCCATTGGAAGGTATTTCCATTTGAAACTCATATAATAGGTTCAATATATCTAGGTTCTTATACAATTATATTTATAAGCTTGTTTTAAGGATAATCAATGACTAAATCCTACTTAAGAATAGTTGGCAACACTTTATCCAACATGTGAAAATATAAACTAAATAGTAATTTTACTAATAATATTCTTAATTTTCCAAATTCCTTTACACTATGGTGTAACCTTATATTTTTATAATAGTTTCATGAACTAAATAATATTTTCACTTTTCACTTATAGCCAAATATTGCATATACTAAGATGCTATGATATCATTCATATCATAATATGTTCTTTGATATATTTTCCAAATAGAAGAAGCTTAGGTTTAAAACTCATCCACTATCCTTAGACTTATTAAACAACTTCATTTCATATATCCTTGAAATAAATGATAATAAATCATTCTATTTAATCATAAAACAATTTCGTAGAAGTATAATTTTAGTTTTATTAATGAAGTCCTTATCACCTACATTATTAAGTGACTATATGTTAAATCTTGTATAAGGTGTATTAAATTTCTAGATCATATTATAAGGTGTTCTTATCACTAGAGTTTTAACTTAAGACTTCCTTGCCATCTTATTTCACTTTAGTCCCAACATAGAGGTTTAATGAACTCAAGGTATGACCCTATTTGATCTCCCACCATTGTTTACTCAAAATTCCACACTTGGATATTCAAATAATCCTCCCTTGGCAAGAGAAAATTCCTTATTTATGATTTCCTAATAATCCAAACTTTCTTTGATAATTACATTTATCTTAAATTACTAAGTAAGCTCATCACGATATTAATAGCATGTATATTTCATTTTATCTAGATTTGAAGTGATATTGTGTTTATAATCAATGTCATGGCCTAAGGTCACTTAGTATCTTGTTATCATTAGAAATAAATCAAGGTTCCATGCTAATGAGATTAGATAGATTTTGACTTCTAGAGTTGAATAATAGTATACTGTCAAAATCATGACTTCCTATTGGGGGGTCAAGTTCTATTGCTGCCTCATCGTATACCATTTATTACTAACATAATTATAATCAATCCACATATGTAATTGATACTTCCAAAAAAATATTATACATAATCTTAGTCACATTAAGTCATGGGGAAACAAGAAGCAATAGAACAATCACTTCAAACAATAATTATGCATAACAACTTACTCCATACAAACTACATCTATACATAACAAAGCATAGTAAGGAAACATTCATCCTAAATCCCTAATGACAAGAACATTACCATTTTATAATTAGTAAATTGATGTGAGTTGTTGCTTCCTCCTATGATTTTCTTAGCAAGTTATAGCATATCTCAATGTATCATATACATATAAAGATTTATAGGTAAGAGGATTAAGGGTATTGGTAAATCTGAAAATCAATTTACCCAATATCAATTAACCCATATTGAGGGAACTCGCAATGTTTACCCAATACATATTGACCTATTCTCACTATAAAATCAGTGTTACTATTGTCCCAATCAATCTATTTTAATTTTAATTCCTAAGAATAGTAATAATACTTTGAGTCACTAAGCGATCCAAAAAATATTTAACTCGGATTTTCCTTTACCATGGTTTAACACTCATAACCAGAGGACAATGCCAGATATAAAATTTACTCAAGTAAATGATTCTCACGAGTTCGTGTTTTTATTTAGGATAAATAGGGAACAACTACAATAAAAAAATTTATGGTTGTGATAAAAATGTCTAGTTTATCATTATTTAAGGAGCTATTAGTTGACCTGAGAGATGTTGAACCAAAATCTGCATGTAAAGGCAAGTACCTAAGAACCTTAGAAGGAACCCTTCTTTTCTTTTATGTTGATCTTGCTTTTGAGGAGAGTATCATCCCATTCTTCCCCCAATATTTGTTACACCACACTCACTATTGTGCCTCCTATCCATGCTGCACAAAATTCTCAAACGCCCTTCTGCTCTCTTTCCATCGCAGTCCGGAAGGATGCTCTCAATATCTGTGCAATTCGGCTTTACAATTCCCAATTACATTGAATCTCTAACATTTTTAAGCCATTTTCATGAATCCATTTTGTGCATATTCTGCAACCTTTTCATTTACAGCTGCCAATCTTTTACCTTTGCCCTCTAAACCCCAAGATGTCTCTACGCCTTATTCTACATTGTAATCTTCCCTCCCTATGCATTTTCTTCCTTTTCACATTTTTCTCTTGTCTTTTATCTCCAACCACCTTTCTCCTCCTGCCTCTCTTCACGCCTCTAACCTCTCTCTACATTTTGTCCAAATTTGTATGCATACATTCTTATCCTCCCCAAATTCCTTTGCCCTTTGTCTTCTCTTTTCTCATGTGGATTCTGCATTCAGAGATCTTTGCCTCCAACGCCATGTTCTCTACATACCTCCTATCAAACTCTACGATGAATTTCTCCTCTCCAAGCCCAAAGGCCTCGATTTCCCATTTTTTTCTACCATCTGCGTGTGCTCATAATTCCTCTAACCTTTATGCTTTGGAGCTGCCCATAATCTATTGTGGAAGCTCCCATTTTGTCGTAGGCATGCAGGATATTGCTTTTCCTTGCTAGTTGTGTTTGCTTGAAGTTATCTATTGCCTTGTATCTTCCTCAAAAATATCACGCAAATTCCCCTGGAATGGGTTGGTAGAGAGGGTTTTTAATAAGCTATCAGGTGTTCCATATCACTCCTCTTATCAGGTTGTCTTCTCACACAAAAGAATGGACGCCCCTCCCTTCACGTGACATTGGAGGAGAAATGAAAAGGGTGCCATACCTTATTAAATGCACCATCTCTCCTCCTCTTTCCTTGTCATGATGCCCATAATCTTTCCTTTACTCTCCTTGACTTTTGTTCTATAGGCTTAATTATCTACGATGTGACATTCTCCCCCCTAAGGATAAGTTGTCTTGGCTTATTAAAAGGTTATATTTATAATTTGATCAAAATTTTGGGTTATTAGTCAAGTTATTTCCTTTTGAACAACTAATTTTGGCCTCTCAGGTGGTTCTCTTTTCCCTAATTTAATGAATTTGTAATAAAATTTATAATATTTAAGAGGGTCCAAACTAAAAATATACCCTCCATAAGAATTTTTGCTTAATCTAATCCTCTTTTTTCTATTTAGGGGTTGATATTTCTTAAAACTAATCTATACTATAAAATTGGATACACACATTTACTAGTTAACCTTAGTAAGATATCAAAGTATCATGCATCAAAACTAGTTTTTTTCATTAACTATTAAGGTAGTCACATCCCATTCATTCAAACATATCCCCGTAGTTATTTGCATTTTAGGTTCTTAGTAATTCATGTTCATATCCGGAGTGATTTTTTTTAACACTCTTAAAGAAGTAATGAACATTTTCCTCATAACAAGGGGTAAAAATCAAATCCAATAGTGAGTTATGGGATCTAACAATCATCAAATTCCTTAACCTTTCGTTACGTAGCTTGATTTTCATTTATAATTCGTATATCAAAATTCCTTTTTTTGCACCCATCTAGATTTGATTTTTCTTGGTTAGTTCTAGCCACCCATTCCTAGGAGTTTAAAAGTCCATTTAAGATATTCAAAATGATTATGTACATATCAAGTGATCAACATGGTTATGGGCAGTTGGTAGTGTAAGACAACATACATAACCCAAAGTCAAGTGAGCTTCACAAGTCCAGTGTTCTAACTTGGTTGCTCTGATAGCAATATAAAATCACCATCTTAGGTACAATTTTTTTTTAATTCAATTTTCATTAACTACCAACTTAACTAACCAAACATATGCCATCCTAAATTAGAAGTGTTAATATTAAAAGGACTTCATTCACCATTGTGATAACAATCAACATCACAACTTATATTCTTACAATCAGAAGGATTAAGCTCCTATATTTAGGGTCACCTGTAGACCCCAAACCTAAGCCTCAAGGGATCATGGTGACCTTGCCTACATATCCCCTAATAGGAATCAAAGGCTTTGTAGTTTTCCCCACAATGATAGATGGAGTTCAATCTCTCCTCTTGTATGAGATCTATTATCTCACCTTTATCCCATAACTATTAATTTAGTACATTGAAGCTATTAATATAGTAAATTATAATATAATGATAATAACTTGCCATCAAGTGTTGGGTCCATACTAATCCTTACCAAACATTAGTGCACAAACATTCACAATATTCATAAGAGATCATTCATACCATAATATCAAAGATTATACACAATGGCCATCATGAGCATACCCCTATATACATAAGCTAATTAGCTCATACACAGTACAAGTACAATAGTGATTGGTTCATACATAAATCACAAGTGCAATAGTGAGTGGATCATACACAGATCACAAATAGTGAACCTACCAAGCCCATTGGATTCCAACTTTAATCACCTATAGGCCACTGGAAACAAGTTTATCCACCCAAGAAGAGGTAGCTCCTAACATATACCACCTTTTGACCTTAGTGGTATTGTCAGCTATCTTCTTCACAATCCTAGGTAACACTTGACATCTGTCACTTCTATGCTTATCAATGATAGCCAATGAACCCTATCAATACATGGTTAGTCCTGGATTACTTTTACCCATAGGTATGGGTCCCTACCCATGCAACCGAGCTATGGCCATATCATAACTAGGGTATCCCACTACCTTCACCTCCATGAACCAAGTGAATGTTGGCTAATCCCTAGCAGTAGCCTAAACAACAATTATTGGTACGGTCCAATGATTGCTTATCATTGCTCAAATATCTAGATGGTTCAATTTTGGGCCAATCATACATAACTTGAATCACAATCATGATCAATACATACATAGGCCTATACATAAAGACCTCTAGCTATGGATTTTAATTATACACACATAAGAGATACATGGAACCAACATGAGATGGACTTTACCCAACATAGACATATAATCAAATACTCATTATAAAATAGTCAATCTTTGCTTATTATATAAAAGCATATTATGTATTAAATACACAGTATTAGATTCCCTTAACTCATTCATATCCATCTGGTACCCATTTTGCCTTAAACTAAAGCCTACTAAAGGGAGAAGGTCAAACCAAGAAGGAACAACCCCAACCCTTGGAGTTCTCCCCTATAAACCCTCCCCTATGGACTTGAAGTCACAGGGACATCCTTCACCCAAGGACCGCCTATGTTTCTACTTCCAAAAAGATCAAAGTCACATGTAGTTCTCCTCATAAGGTATCTCAAGGATACCTACACACTGGTTTCCCCATAAGGTTTTTTTAATGTTTATCTTTCACTAATATGCTTAACAATAGATAGGAGAACATAACTAAGTATCTAATTTACCAACCCCTTTTATAATACTTCCCTTTAATGACATCAAGGTCTTGAATTAAACTCGACCCATGATTATTCATAATCTAGCTTGAACATCTTCAAGTTCATCTTATAAACATAAGGACTGGGCTTATTACTCAACATGAAATAACCTTGGTTCACATAAATCCTTAGGAAGGTATTTCCATTTGAAACTCATATAATAGGCTAACTATCCAGGTTCTTATACAATAGTATTTATAAGCTTTTTTTGAACAAGGATAATCAATTCCTAAATCCTACTTAAGAATAGCTGGCAACACTTTATCTAATGTATGAAAATATAAACCCAATAGTAATTTTACTAATAATATTCTTAATATTCCAATTTTCATTACACTATAGTGTAACCTTATATTTTTATAACGGTTTTGTTAATGGACTAGATAATATTTACACTTTTCAATTATAGCCAAATATTACATATACTAACATGCTATGATATCAATCATATCATAATATGTTCTTTGATATCTTTTCCAAATACAAGAAACTCAGATTTAAAACTCATCCACTATCCTTAGACTTATTAAAAAACTTCATTTTAAATATCCTTGAAATAAATGATAGTAAATCATTCTATTTAATTATAAAACAATTTGGTACAAGTATAGTTTTAGTTTTATTGATGAAGTCATTATCACCTACATTATTAAGTGAATGTATGTCAAATCTTATATGAGGCGTATTATACTTCTAGATCATATTATAAGGTGTTCTTATCGCTAGAGTTTCAACTTAAGACTTCCTTGCCATCTTATTTCACTTGAGTCTCAACATAGAGGTTTAATGAACTCAAGGTATGAACCTATTTGATCTCCCACCATTTTCTACTCAAAATTCCACACTTGGATATTCAAATAATCCTCCCTTGGCAATAGAAAATTCCTTGCTTATGATTTCCTAATAATCCCAACTTTCTTTGCTAATTGCATTCATCTTAAATTACTAAGTAAGCTCATCATGATATTACTAGCATATATATTTATTTTATGTAGATCTAAAGCAATATTGTGTTTATAATCAATGTCATGGCCTAATGTTAGTTAGTATATTGTTATCATTAGAAATAAATAAAAGTTCCATGCTAATGGGATTAGATAGATTTTGACTTCTAGAGTTGAACACTAGTATACTATCAAAATCAGGACTTCCAACTAGGGGGTCAAGTTCTATTGTTGCCTCATTGTATACCATTTATTGCTAACATAATCAGATTGAATCCACATATGTAATTTATGCTTCCAATAAGCATTATGCATAACAACTTACTCCATAAAAACTACATCCATACATAACAAAGCATAGCAAGGAAACATTCATCCTTAATCCCTAATGACAAGAACATTACCATTTTATAATTAGTAAATTGGTGTGAGTTGTCACTTCCTCCTATTATTTTCTTAGCAAGTTATAGCATATCTCAATGTATCATATACATATAAAGATTTACAAGTCAGATGACTAATGGTATTGGTAAATACAAAAATTTATTTACCCAATATCAATCAACCCATATTGAGGGAACTCACAATGTTTACCTAATACATATTGACCTATTCCCACTATAAAATTAATATTATTATTGTCCCAATCAATCTATTTTAATTTTAATTTTAATTCCTAAGAATAGCAATAATACTTTGAGTCACTAAGAGATTCAAAAAATTTTTAACTTAGATTTCCTTGACCATGGTTTAACACTCATAACTAGAGGAAAATGCTAGATATAAAATTAACTCAAGTAAGTGATTCTCACGAGTTCATGTTTTTAGTTAGGCTAAATAGGGAACAGACACAATCAAAAACATTATGGTTGTGATACAAATGTCTAGTTTATCATTGTTTGAGGAGCTATTAGCTTACATAAGAGATGTTGAACTGAAATCTGCTTGTAAAGGCAAGTACCTGAGAACCTTAGAAGGAACCCTTACTCCTTTCTTGCATGTTAAACTTGGTAATTTTGAGGAGAGTATCATCCCATTCTTCCCCCAATATTTGTTACGCCACACTCCTTGTTGTGCCTCCTATCCATCCTGCCCAAAATTCTCAAACGCCCTCCTGCTCTCTTTGCATTGCAGTCAGGAAAGATGCTCGCAATGTCTGTGGAATTTGGCTTTACACTTCCTAGTTGCATTTCTCTAACATTTTTAAAAGGCATTTTCATGAATTTTTTTTGTGCATATTCTATAACCCTTTCATTTACAACTACGAATCATTTCCCTCTTCCCTCTAAACCCCAAGATGTCTCAACACCTTATTCTGTATTGTAATCTTCCCTCTTCTAATTTTGTCCAAATTTGTATGCATATATGGTCTTTCATCCTCCCAAAATTTCTTTTCCCTTTGTCTTCTCTTTTTTCACATGGATTTTGCATTCAAAGATCTTTCCCTCCCATGCCATGTTCTTTACATACCTCCTATAGACCTCTGCTATGAATTTCTCTTCTATCCAAGTCCAAATGCCTTGATTTCCCATGATTTTCTCCCATTTGCATGTCTCCATAATTCCTCTAGCCTTTATACTTTCGACCTGCCCATAATCTATTATGAAAACTCCCATTTTACCGCAAGCATGCAAGATATTGCTTTTTCCTTTCCAATTGTGTTTGCTTGAAGTTATAAATTTCCTTGTATTTGTAATGTCCCCTTATTAGAGACATAAAAATGCACACACAAAGTTCCTTTTTCCTGGTTAAATTAGATTATTTTAGATTGCAAATTTTAAGAATAAGAAAAATGAAATGTGTTACCACCTAGGACATAAACTAACTTGAACAGATATGACCTATTACTCCCTAGCGGAATAGATCCTCACCTCACTCCTCTTCCTAACCTCGTTGGATAGAAGATTTACTATGCCAAGGGCATGTGCATGATCTCAAGTTGGACACCCTCAAGTTTTATTACCCTTTTTGGGCTATGTCCAACATTGGACCGATTTACCTACCTTCACTCCACACACTCCCTATCGAGTGTTACTGAAAGGGGATTTGGTTCAAGAGTCTATTCCTGTAATAGTAAGGTCATAGAAGCTTAATAAGGTACAATAATTGTTATAAGCAACATTATTGTGTCATAAATATTATCCATTAATCTTAGATGTGGAATTAGTCATTCATCTATGTTGAATAGGTGAAATTCAATATATTGACGTATATATTTATTAATTGCAAAGCGTGGCATTTAATACGCATTGACTCATCATATTGTACTTGGTTAAATTCACAATTTAACACAGATTTGAGTGTTAGAAGCATTCACTGATATTTAATAAGATATGGGGTTAGTGAACTTATAGTATCCCACTACCATAGTAATCTATATTGATTCCATAATCCCTCAATGCTTAACCCATTGGTGAGGGTACTTACCTCTGAATGACATGCTAACTAGAACTCTTTCGGATGTGTTTTCCTTGAGCCAATCCGTCTTCTACCTTGGATGCGATGATGATCATCCTAAGATTCAATTGATCAGTTCTTAACATTTAGAAGATATTGTCAGTATATATCAAACAAATAGTAATCTATTGTCCATACTTATATAAAGCATTATAATTACTCATAAGGCTCAATAATTATTGTAAGCTTCATTATTGAATAAGTGTATATGATATATACACATATATATATTCTGTATATATACATATATATCATTATTCTCTCCTTATATTGATTAGCATTCATATATCTATGTTTATGTAATGATTCATTCCTTACATTAGTATTTGTGTTTATATATTATTCATTATCAGTTTTATGTTATGATTATCCAATAATATACATAGCTTTATATTGTAATGCAAACCAATTTTGGTTGCTACTATTCCTATTTCTAGAAGCTTTCATATAATGATCCCATTGGTTAATATATGTTTAACTTCATTCCACTTCCTAGCTACGTATTTTATCTCTTAATTTTACATATTATATCTCTCCTCTCTCAAGAAATATTCCTTTAATTGTCTATTGCTGCACTGAAAAGATATTAGAATTTTTCTTATTTCATTCTCTTCCATGCTCCCCCCTTTTATATCCATGACATGGTCAAAGGATATGACCTTTCATTATGTTTATTTGAAAAGGGGTGTGTCTCTTGTATTATGTTAACACTACTAATTGATAAATCGTGTGTTTAGGAATAATTAACATTATTCCTTTCCTTAGATGAGTTTGTTACCTTATATGCATAATAACCATCTCTAAGCATTGTTGCTTTATTGATTGCTACACTTTAATCATCCTATATTCATTGCCTCCAAATGATGTTGGAACTCCTCTTCTTATAATTCTAGTGGTATGCATTCTTCACATCGACTGTCTTTCATCGGGTCTTTGCACATTGTAGAGGAATGCGGTGGCTTAAGAAATGCTTATCTTAACATTGATAAAATATATTTCTGTAATTGTGATTACCACGTCCAATATATAGCAATTTGATAAAAGCCACCACACTGAAGATAAACTCATGATAATATGGGAGCCTGATAACCAATTGAAGATATGGGACTGGAGCTATAATTACGGCGGATGAATAATTTACGCCGAATCTAATTTGAACAGAACAAAGCTAAAATATTCAATCAACCGTGTAAATAAGCTTGGAGACGATTGAAACGTCTGCAGCCGTTCGTTTTCCACGGATGCTATTTTCGTTTGTTTTTGCCCGCCTCCCACGATGATGCTTCAGTCATGTCCATCACCAGGTCACCTGCAAAATCTTCAAGCAACGTGTCTACCAGTAAGAGTGACACAACCTAGTTGAGAGGGGAGCTCAACATGCCGTCAGAGTTTTATTTTGGGACGAAATCTTGCTTCTTCTTGCAAACAACTCTATAGATCTTCTCCCTGTGTTTCGGTGAGCCTCGCCAACAAATATCCCCATTACATTTTATTTTCACTAAAATTATCTCCAATGAAAACCAATTCAAGGATCGCGTCCAATACTCAGTGAATTTATGTCTGTCGGGAACCAATTCAAGGATGGTCTGTGTTGAGGATGGGTTACACAAGGATGTTTCGTATAGGTGAGTAGTACCTGCAAGTATCCTCATGGAATTTATTAGATTTTTCTTTATAAAACGGGAATCACTCCAATTAAGGAAAACATAGACACTTAAGTAAGATGAGTTGGGATGTTAAACATCAAAACAAGGGTTTTTAAATGTGATGAATTGGGGTTAAAACTTCCCCATAAAATGATTAGTTTTCGGCTCACTGCACTTCTTTCTGCTTTCTATTTTGGGTAGAACCCCAAATAAAAGGAGGCACATAAACGAGCACTTTGTAGCATTGTTGTGGGTTATGAACAGGAATCATGAAGTCCGCTATGTGAAAAGAAGTGTTCTTATTGAAATGCTTGCTGCAGCCTTGCCTTCAGGAGCCATCAGATTTAATTCCAGAGTTGCGGCTGTACTCAGAAATGGCAATTCTGGTTACTCCACCATAGAATTGGAAGATGGTACATATATCAAAACCAAGGTGAATCATAAAACCCACCAAACAGATAACTGAGTTTCCAGAACGGTTTTAGATTCTTGAAACCTTGACTTTATAAATGAGTATAATGCGGTCTTTGTTGCTGCTATGTATTATCTCATGCCTATTTGAACTTATGGAATTTGCATGTTTACTATTTTGTGTTGTATTTTCCAAGAATTTTAGATTGCTTCTATTCGGTCTGCAAAGAAATCGCTAAAATTGTTATTAATGATTGTTGGATGAACTTTGAGCTCTTTCAGTAGACGATTATGCACACAATATTTTGAATGGCATGTTGTTTCTGCTTGGACTTTTCACCAGCCACACATATCATCTTCATGTGACATTTCTGCCTCCATCGTTGCCTCTATTGTGGGTTGTGTGACTTGTTTTGATGTTGTCAATCTTTTCTACAGAATATGCTCTTTTTTTTGTGTTGGGTATTTGTGGGTTATCTTCTTGGTGAAACCTTACCCTGAAAATGGAAAAATGGGGCTATTCCAACTATCAACAACAGGTATGAAAATGGCCCTAAAACACCTAAATTTTTGTTTATATGCAGGAGACCGGGGGAACTTTACTTGTGTTTCTGGATACGCAGTCCGGGTTATTTAATAATATGTAGATATCTGGCCAAGTGTAATGACTCCACCTGAAAGATACAATGTTTTGAGACTCTCTTTCTATGCACATATTAAATGCTTTCTATCCTACTTTTCATATTGTTATGGCTTTTTAATGCTTAGTTTTTAGTTGCTGTATCTAAATGCAATATTTGGTAATTGTTACGATGATTCAATTTAAACTTACTTAATGAAAGATATGTTATTATAGTCAAGTAAATTCTTCGAAGTGTCTGTGATATGACCACATTCTGTGTCTTCCTTTATGTAGATGATTATTTTTCAATATTTTACTATGACTTGTAGTGAGGAGGAGTTTTTGTGCCAACCTAGACATCCCTACAACGTCCTCCTGTGTGTGAATGCACCACCTCCAATCTCTCGGTGAATCATGTGGGTAAAGAAATGCATATATGTATAGGCATGTTTATATGCAGAGATATATTCAGCAAAGGCAGCGAGGAGAGGGAAAGACATCATCTTTTATTTTGCTAGATATGATCCCATGACACCAAAATAGATGTGTCCAACATTTTTATTCCAACAAATAGAACCATAGCTTGTTTTTCACTCCCCTACACATGGAAGCAAATGGTAGGATGGTAAGGCCAAACAAAAGGTTACACAAAACCACAGACAATCCAGCTGATGTTAGTAGAGGAAAGAAACAACATAGGGCATATCAAAGCCCATTGACAAAAGCTTCCAACATGTAAAAGCATTTACACCCCTGTATCGTAAACCTCAATAGCAATGTGTGAACATCAACCCAAAGCTTCTTCTTTAACAAGAAAAGGGGGTTTTTGCACAAAACCTTCAATTTGATCTTAGACAACAACAATGAGATGATACCAGAGACTTGATATTGTCATTTTTGAAAAACTGGTTTTACACTAAAATCTTCAATTTGATCTTCCAACAACAATGAGATGACACCAGAGAGTTGATAGTCATTTTTGAAGAACATATACCAAAGAATGTTGTTGGATTTTAATCCCAACCAAGAATCATTGCCATCAACAAAATGACCCAATGTGTAAATTAATTGGTCACATGTTTTCCACTTGTTTCCCCTGTTACTATAATTTTTAGTTCCAAGAGTTTCTCCCAATGTAAACTGGTGTAGTTATCTTATACAACTAATGTGCTTGATGTGTATTATGGAACTTGTATCCTTCAAGTTTCTACTAGATATAAATGGTAGTTTTTTAAGAATTTGTTGCATCATTGTTTAGGTCTACACAAGCAGAGATACACTCATCTCAAAGGATGTATATGACAAATTGAGATACCCAAGTGAGAACAATATTGTGGATTGGGCATATATTTAAAGCATGATGAATCAAGCTATGTTGCAAATTGCCTAGATGCACAGGTTCTAGTGAGTTTAAATTTCACGAACTTGAATAAATGGAAAGTATTAGATGCCAAGTTTGTCAGGGTGTTAAGCATGGATAGAGAGGACAGCTACCCAAAGAAGATCACAAGAGTCACATCAACATAAACATTTTTAATCGATCTTAAACAAATTTATGAATGTTCTTTGGAATTAATTTACTTATGAATAATTATGAATGCACAAGAGTCCAATTCATTTATGAATGTTCTCTGGAATTAATTGTAATGACAAACTAGTATCTCTTCCTTTCTTTTGAACAAATTTTGTTTTAGTTACTAAAAGGCAGTGTGATTGCAGCCTGAAGCTGTTGATATCAATTTTGAAAGGGTTCATGATCTTCATTTAAAGTCACCTCTTGTTGATAGCTTGTTTCATTTGCAGAAGCATTTCCAGCTAAACTACCATTATCATCATCCTCATCCAAGGGAGCTCTTTCTCGATATGGTATTGCCTTGTCCTCTGCAGGTGTTTCTTCTGGTCCTGGTAGCCCTTTAAATGAAGATCCTATAATTCTCGGTTCTTCTGGAACTAGATTACTACAATTATTTACCGAGAGTAGTCCTGTTCTTTCCCAAATAAACTCCATATAATGAGCACAGAGGTGAAGAGCAAACTGTTACAAAGACTGCAGATGGAAGTAAAATACCACCTGAGATTAGTGAAGAGATTAATAATGCTGTAGGAAAAGAGGGAAAAGGTGAATATGGAGATTTATGCAATTATAGAAAAGAAGAACCAGAAAAAAATGCAACACATGATATAAAAGAGGGCTTGTATGAAAAAATTGAGAAGGAAGCCGCAAAAGACAAAGTTAATACTATAATAAAGGCCAAGGAAGTTATTCATTAGGAGACATAGCATCAGATCAAAGGCAATTAGAGACAACAAAATCTAATGCGAATGATGGAAAAAGTACATATGGAGCAAATGTTTTATGTTCACGAATAAAAACCCTTGCAGATGAGGTGGATATGCATACACCAGTACCAGAATCTATGGTACGAGAAGAAGCACTGAAGCAATTGCCAGGAGGGGTTCAAGCAGTGGAAATCTCACTGGATAATATTGCACAACAAACAAAGGTTGAACAAAAGGAAGGAAGCTACCAATCAGTGGATATTTGGACTCGGTTGGCAAAGCCAACCATGGAGAAACCAGTTGCAGTTAAATGGACATCTAAATCATCTCGAGATACTTCCAAAAAGGCCCCAAAAGTTGGTACAGAGGTGAGAAATAGAGACAAAAATGGTTCTGGAGTACAGGTAAAGTCTATACATGATAACAAACCCAAGAGTTCGAAGGTTTCTACCAAATCAATTTCTGACTCAGAAGACAAAAATCCTGCAGCGGAACTTGATGATAAATTTATTGAAGAAGTAAAGGAAATTAATTTTTCTGAACACAAGCAGATTCACCCACTCTTAGTCTTCTCAGATTCAGGTGGCCATGGGCAGTGTTATTTGGGAGAATTTCTGAAGGAACTGTCACTATTGCTGGAGATGCAATGAATGCAATGACTCCATATATTGGACAAGGTGTCCATGCTTGCAACTTGAGGATGCCATTCTAGAGAGATGCCTTAATAGACATGGACATCCATGATATTATGGTCGCAACTACCCTAACAGACATGCATGCGAAAAGTGGAAGCGTTAACAAGGCACGTGAACTGTTTGACAGAATACCTAAAAAAAATTGTCATCTCATGGACTGCAATGATTGCAAGATATGTACAAAATGAATTTGATGAAAAGACTTTAGAAACTTTCAAGCAAATGCAATTGATAGGTGTAAAGCCAAATTACATAACCTTCCCCAGTATACTCCCTGTCTGCCAAAATGGGAGCTTTCGAACAGGGTATGGACATCCATCAAAGCATCATGGAAGGAGGATTTTTTTCATATATAGTAGTTGGAAATGTCTGGTAGACATGTAAGCAAAATGTTGAAGCATAAAAAAGGCACGTGAACTGTTTGACAAAATGCCACAAAGAGAGGTTATCTCATGGCAATGATTGGAGGATATGCACAAAATGGGATTTTTTAAAAAGCTTTAAAAACATTCAAACAAATGCAATTGGCAGGTGTAAAGCCAGACTCCACAACATTTTGACAATATAAGAGCATTGCAATAGGATATGGACATCCATTAAAGCATAACAAAAATGTGGAAACATAGAAAAGGCAGGTGAACTGTTTGACAAAATGCCCCAAACAGATGTCATCTCATGGAATGCAATGATCGCAGGATATACACAATATGGATTTTGCAAGGATGCGTTCAAAATATTTGAATTAATGAAGCACTCTGGAACATATCCTGACATTGCCCCTGCCATTGCAAATATCTCTAATAGTAATCTAAGTGTAGCAAGATTTGGCATTCAAACAAAAATAATAGGCAGAATCAACGTTGTTTGAACCATAATTCTCACAAATTGCCTCACCAACAAGTAGGACCACAGAAATGGAATACAGAAATGGAATTTTAAAAAGAATTAGGGAGTTAAAATATTTGGAAGAATACCTCAAACAAATGTTGCCTCATGACTTGCCATAATTACATAATATGAAATTCTACAAGCTTCCAAGAAAATACAGTTTGCAAGTGTAAAGCTATAATTTACAAGCAACGTATATTAATTTCAAATAAATAATATCCCATACAATATTCAATAACATCATGGTTATCTGGAATTTACTTCTTTTCATAAGAGGAAACATTACTTTTGAAGCATTTTACTCTTTTCTACAAACCATAATATAGCAGCGGATGGGCTCCAAATTATTCAAAGCAAAATCTATTGCATTTTCAGTTTTGTAAAGACTAAATGAATTGATTCAATATGGATTGAGCAAAAAATATTTCATTTAAAAATTCAACTAAGTTTCTTAAGAGAGGAAATCTAACAGAACATTAATTTCTTGATGCTAATAAAATAATTGCAATCACAACCATAGATAATCATGAACAAAAGCTGATAATCAAATAAGTTATTTGTAGTCTATGTTTTTGTACTATCACAAGCATAAGCAATAATTTTACATGAATATTGAGGACAACATTCATTCTTTTGAGTATTTAAAATTAACAAATAACAATATTGAAACCTAATCCTATTAAAAATAAAGGAATATTATTTTAGTTTGTGCTTATTTTGGATGGATGGTCTATGTCTAGTGTAAGCATGAACCAACCCATCGAAGAAAGAGATGCCATTTGTTTAATGAGAAATAAAAACTAAAATAAAACATTCTAGTTAATTCATCTTTTATCTTTTAATGTATTTCAAGAAGTAAAAATTGAATTGTTTTCACATGTTATGTAGATGAGATGAGGGGGTATTATGTTCGATT
>VDFB02295492.1:0-27871 GCA_007258455.2 Sequoia sempervirens | reverse complement strand
ATCTCTATCTTTATCTTTCTATCTATCCCTCTCTCATTCTATCCCTCTACCTCCCTCTATTTTTCTCTTCCATCTCTATCTATCCCTCTCTCCTATCATTATCTCTCCTCTCTATTTATCTCTAATTGTCCATCTCCATCTCCATCTTCCTCTCTATCTCTACCTCCTTACCCCTCTTTGTCTCTTCCCTCCTCTCTCCCTATTGCAAACATAACATGAGCTTGTTAGTAATGGAGCCTAATTAACTTCCTAATTTAGAGGGTTTTTTTAAGTCTTTTTTAGATCCTTCTAAGTGGATCCATGGCTTATTTGAAACTATCACTTCTCTAATGAAATATTTTAAAAAAACAACATAATTTGCTAAATGACCTACCAATTGATCTCATGTACTACACAAATTTCTTAATTAACCTTCCTCTTTGGCGTACCCATTACACACCAAGGTGCAATTGCTAGTATTATATTATCATTGGGAATGAGACAGATATAGTTTCCAATAAATTCTAGGCAGCATGAGAAACATAGACGTCTTCTATATTCAGAGATAGAAATAATACCGTGGTGGAAATACAAGTTGATATTTGATGAGATAGCTCGATAACTATCTATTTTTCATATTGTATAATATCGTCCAGTTTAATTATTAATAATTGCTTGTGTATATTTAACCATTTTGGTGATGGAAACATATGTTAATTATGTCCCAATAGAAAGCTCGATCATACTTGACTATCATTGAATGTAATCCCATCAGACTTTATGTGCCAACGTGGGATGCTTAAGATTCCAACCATATCATTGTAGACTAGATAATGTTGATATCATGAGTATCGCAGGTATAGGTGTTATCATAAGGAAATATGCACTATAATACTTACGTGGATAAATTATTGTATGCTAGATTCCAGGGACATGACAGTATCTTCCTCGAAAGTATCACACAAATGCCCCTAGAAGGGGGGTAGAGGGGGTTTTTAATGAGTTGTCAGGTGCGCCATATCATTCCCCTTATCAATTTTTCTTCTCACGCAAAAGAATGGATGCCCCTCCCTTCACATGACATTGGAGGAGAAATGACAAGGGTTCCATACCTTATTAAGTGCACCATCCCTCCTCTTTCTTGTCATGGCCCCCATACTCTTGCCTTCACTCTCCTTGACTTCTGTTAGGCTTAATTATCTAGGATGTGACATAATCCTATATATTTTGAGGAAATCAATCAAGGAAGAAAATTAGATAAGGTTTTGGATGAAGAGATGGATTGCATCGAAAGGAATGAAACATGAGAGATAGTAGATCTATTTGAAGGTAAATATTGGTTAAGATTCAAATGGGTATATAAGACTAAGTTCAATATAATTTAGGTGATCTGTTGAGAAATACAAATAAGGTTAGTAGAAAAATGTTTTACCCAATGACATGGAGTTGACTATGATAAGACATTTGCACCAATTAAAAAGCTTGATGTAGTTAGAATGGTCTTAGCCATAGCAACATAAATAATTCAAAAATTTATTAGATGCATGTCAAATCAATAGTTTTGAATGGGTTTTATAAGAAGAAGTGTATGTGAAACAACCACTACACTATGCAAATGAATGTAGATTAAAAACATATCTTTAAGTTACAAGCAATTACAAGCCCACATAATTATTAAGAAAATGCATTTTTAAGCAGGCTATTTAAAGCCCACATATATAAGTAAACATCATGTATTCAACAACCTACATACAAAATGAGATCAATTCTAGAAGTTCATGCCCAACTTCATTATTTAACCCTTTAGTACAACCTTATGAGAATATGCTTGATTGTTCAATGAGCTTGTGTACAAATTTGTTCACATCAACATTAAATGCCTTTCCCCACTACAAAACTAGTGAAAATGAATAAGATCAAGAATGTAAAGAACTGACATACTTATATATTGTTGTAGTTCCAACCTATTTTATTAAATTCTTGTCATAGTCTGTATCAAGATAATTTAATCTCCTGTCTCGGTCACTTGTAACTAGCATAGCTTTTTCTGAAGATATACAATAAACTATATGTAACCAACATTAATTGTAAAATGTTGTAACCTTAGCAATAAAATCTCTACCTAACATTAAAATAAATGTGAATTTATTACTAATTATACAACATTTTTTTGATGAAATGGATATTTATATATATATATATATATTGGTTAATAAGAGGCCAAGGCCAAAATTATTTATAAATCAAGATTAATACATCAAGAAACATATAATAAGCATAAAGATATAAAACAGAAAGAAAAGGAACAACAAAAATATAAACCCTCCACCATTTACTTCTTCCTTCTGCCTAGCAGACTTCGAGCATTTCAAAGGGATATAATAATAACCACAATTTCCATCATTTTCTAACCACCAATTTTCTTCAAAGCCTTCCACTGCTAACTTAGATAACTCATCACCCTCCTTGTTTGCCTCCCTATAGATATGGATGATGGTGTAGCACTCAAAAGAAGCTAAGATTGTCAATATTATGTCCATAAGAGTAAAATTAATCTCCAGTTTGGAGTTGTTGCTCTTATTGCATTGATCATTATGACTTAGTCTCCTTCAATCTCAAGTTTCATAACTTTCCTCTTTTTACATTCAATTAGGTTGAGATATATTTATTTTTACAGTATATTTTATTATAATAAAATATGATTTTTAATATATAATAAAATGTTAAAATATAATTTATAAAAAAGAAATATTTAAAAATTTAAATCTCTATAATTTATTTGTTGAAAGACTATGATTAAAATTTTCTTAAAATTTATTTTATTAACATATTACTTAATCTTGATTTAACAATAGATCACAAATAACATGATCCAAAGATTATATTAATTCTTTTAAATTTTAAATATTTAAAACATTTAATAATATATTACACTCAAAATAAGGAAACTTTTTCTATTATTCACTTTTTTATTAAAAATCTTCTACATTCAAATATTTTTTAAAAAAAAAAGTTGTACATACTACTTCTGCCTAACAACTTTTATCTAAAGTTCTCCTCTTTCATCATCATCAAAAACAAATATTATAAGTGTTCTTTGTAGTGAAATATATTGTTTGTTAGACATTTCAAGAATTCATCATTATTGAAGTCAAACCATCTTTTAACATCACCCAAAAAGTTTCTAATTAACCTTCGAGCCATAAAAAAATAACCTACAGAAAAATTCAATCATCCTAAATATTAGCTAGACAATATGGCTTGAAATATTGATATAAAAATCTTGGAGACATGTTTCTTGAATAAAGATATAGTGTTCAATACATTATAATTTAATTAAAAGCTAGCATCAAAAAAAGAATAAATGAAAAAAATTAATAGAATACCATATAAATTGGCTTGCCAATGGTCATAGGCATCAACAACTCCAATGAATTAGCCACTTTTTCTACCCCAACTCTCCTATCATGATTGTCTATGTTAGCATTTTTGTGAAATGTGTTTGGGTTAGAGTTAGTGTTTTCCATGCCATTATTACCACCACTTCCTGCAACTATGTCTTGATCAACCCTTGCTCTACTAGGAGAGATTAGCATCTCTGTTGGATGTCCAATATCATTCAATTCACAAGGATTCTCCTAATTTCTCCATTTTCTACCCCTAAGACTCACCTTAGTATTAATATCTATTATCTTAGAAGCAACACTAGACAGGGATTTAATTTGACCCTGGGAAACATTTGCATTAAGATTTTCCATTATTGTAAACCCTGCACAATGGAAGAAAGCATGCTAGCACAACAAATATATCTAAAAGTTAGTATATCACTTAAGAAATTTGGGGCCATTGATATATAGTGAGTAAAAGAGGTTTCAATGTCCTTCATCATACTAAAACAATCTGTGAGACTTTATCATATTACAAAGTATTGTTGAAGTAGTGAAAGATTGAGGTCAAACATAAGTCTATTCTTTGTTGCTTGTGTGAAAGGGTGGATGAATGTTCCTTTTACATGGTAAGAACTCTAAGTGGTAAAGTATAAATGACAAGACTTCTTAAGTGATAAAGAACTTTGTGTGTGAAAGGGTGAATGACATATTCCTCTTTGTAACAAACCTTGGTACACGTATGTACTCTTAAACCTAGATGATGAAATATAACAATGTGTTTCAATAGAAAAGCACTACAAAATGTTGATGGAAGAACCTAAAAGACCAGCTTGAAAGAAATCAAAGAAAAATCACTTGTTTATTGTTTCTTAACAAAAATTTTACTTGAGGTGAAACTGCTCGAGGGATTCATTGTTCTTTAACTACATCAAGGCAAGAATGTGTGTTTCTTGAATGTGATTGAATGGGAGGAGTGGCATGCATTGGGTGTAATCAGACCCTCCTTGCTAATCAAAGTCGCAACATCCTCTTGATGTACATGTGGATCACTTTTTTCACATTGCTTAGTCTGTTGTTGATAGTATACTTATGATATAATAAATTCACCCTCCCTTTCACCCTCCTAAGTACCAAGATGGTATTCATGCATCACCCAATTAGTTTACCCGACTTTTGAACACTTTGTAGAAGTATACAGAGCCACGATCTTCTTGCATCCTTTTTGTTTCCCATTTTCAATTATAGGCTTTGTTTTGCCTATCTTGTGCCAACATACTTCTCCTCCAATAGAAACATCACTTAATATTTTTTGACACTTCTGATGTACTATTGAATAAGTCTTGCTTGTTTTATGGAAAACGAGAATAATACTACCATGTTTTTTAATTCCTATAAAGCACCTTTTGATAAGCCAAATACATATATAAATTAGAGAAACGACAATGATCAAAGGAAGCCACCAATTACTTGACAAATTTTTGGGATGTGTATAGCAAATTCCACTCTTATCTTTCAATGTCAAAATAAATTCATCTATAAAGGGACGAGGCTTTGCATTACCAATTCCAACTTTTTTTGCTAAATGTCTCAAAAGTTCTTGATCTCAAGGGACAAATTTCACAGTAGGTAGCCTAAGCCAGTCTTGCAAAACTTATAAACAACAAACTATCTTATGTACACCGTTTAGCTCTCAAGTACAAAGCATTGTGACTGTTTATCTATTGAATGGATTCTAAAGAATCCCAAATTTTGATAATAGATGCTTACATTATCAATAATCTTGCATTAGCTCATGTCAAATATACATGAATGCCAACATTCTTTTGCATTTCTAACCTAGATGTTTTTGGTTGCTCAACCATTAAAAGAATTGTTAGCTACCTTTCAATGAGACAAAATGCTATAAGCCCCGGTAGATTCTACTCAACTTGTAAAAGGTAATTTGAGATAAGCAAAATTCAGGAAACAAAATTCTTATTGAGAAGATTGAATGCCCATAAAATTTAACAAAAGGTAGCCATCCTATCACCTTATTTAAAATGGGGGTATTCGTTTCTTATCAATATAGCAGTAAAATTTGATGACAAATTATAGAGTCAAATAGAATAAGCTCAATTATGACAAGTATTGTAAAGCTTCCATAACAGAGCCTCCTGCCCAAATTGGAATTCCATAAGAAATAATAAAACTTTAAAATTGGGCAAAACACTGCATCTAGATTTTTGGGTATTTAGAATTTGAGTAAAATACACCATCCAACCTGCCCTAACAAACGAACCATAAGAATGCTTGGAAATAGAACCAGCCATATTCTCGATTTCCTTAAGTAACCAAAATTTTAAACCTTGCACAACTGTCAGTGCTTTAATGGATGCAAATCTTCTAACAGGCTAGTTATTCTCCTATGTGGCCTCAACATAAAATGTATTGACTAAGGAAATGCACAGAAGTATAAAAGGAAAAGGTCCCATTAAATATTGCCATGTAATTCTATGGAAATAGCCAGTCTTAAAAATGTGAAGAATAGATTATGCCACTAGAACTTACATAAGGTTACTGCTTAGAAAAGAATTTTTTGTGTCAATTTTTTGCAAAAGTGAAACCTCTTGCAAATTATCCTTAATTTTTTCTCAACAAGTACGATTTGGATAGCTACTGAGAATTGGCCTTAAAAATTCTTAGCAGCAGCTACTTGGAAAATTGAAGTGCCTTTTATGGAACCAAAAGGTAATGGCCATCTTTTGCTACTTGATGAAGGGGCTATGGCACGTTTCAAGGTGCTTAGTCAAAGGAAAGCTTTGGTTATTAGATGTATTCTAGTGGTCTATTCAATTGAAGGTAGGACCTTAGTATACCCATTGGAAATGCTCACCTTTTGATCCAAGATCTTCTGGCATCAAGTTTCCTTTTTCTTCCCAGTTTTGAAGGCATCGGATCTCATTGTTAGAGTTATATGTTCTAATTATCCAAAGAAAGCAATAGATTTAATATTCTTGTTGGATAAGGCTTATCTCCGGTTAGATGTTGCAAACTACTCAATAGTGTGGAATGTGGACTTTAGAGAAACAAAAATATTCAGTCACATAGAATTGCAATTAGCAAGTAGATTGAGGCCATACATGATTATTGTCAATTTTATGTTGCAGTTGGGGCAAGTAATCTTGCCATCACTCCTCCAATTCTGGCATCACTCCTTCAATTTTGTCCTCTTACATTTTTTAACTTTTGTCGCAATTCCATGACCATCAAGAATATATGGTTCTCTGCATTTGCATTTGAGGAAATAGAACGTTAGCTTTCTTCTCATGTATCTGAGTATTTTATGAACAAATAACTGATAGTAAAATTTTTATGCAAAGTCCTCAATGCATGCTAATGGTAAAATTCAATTAAATGAAGATAGAAATCAATAAATTATTTTACGATGAAAAAGAAAAGAAAGGGACACATTTAGATAAATATCATTTTGAGATATATTTTTACATTTTTAGTTCTTTTGTTTTTAAGAATACAACTCTTTTCAATTTGCTTCATTCCAATATTTGTTTGTAATCCTCAATTAACCATTAAAGAATCGCAAGTAGTAGCTACCACAGAAGCATTTGGACGAATTTGTTAAGTTATGATTACAAAATATGGTAACAATACCTACAAAAGTGCACATGCCATGTTTACACACTGGTGCATGTTAGAAATCTATCTACTCCTAATAGTGTAGTTACAACTCCTGAGAGCTCCTGATGCTGCGTTTTCAGCTCCTGACGGCTCCTGAAAGAGCCTCCTCTTCATTTTGTAGTACCGCAGTTTTTCACTTCACTTTTGTACATCATACGGGTTTATTCGCCTGGCAGTGGCAGTTAAGTGGTGACTTTTGTGGTGGCAATTTTTCACGATTATATTTTCTCACATATTTTGTGATGTTAATTCCTTTTTCTCATGTCATGATTTCAAGTGACTAATGACGTTTATTTCTCACTTGAGGTGAAATGCAAGTTACTCAAAGTGTAATTAATGATATTTATTTTTCCCCTTTTTGCTTGCTAGAAAAGCTTTCTCTGTAAGACTTGTCTTAATTTCTTTTTGTTGGCTTTTATAGTGGAAATTAATTGTAATTAAGTACAAGCTGTAGCTGTACATTCTTCTCATTTTTTCTATCCAAAAACTTTTATGAATAGTTTGGTATGATATTTTTACAAAGTAGGGGAATAGAAGAAGTAGAATGAATATTTCTAGTTGAGAATATTTTTCAGTTTCATGTACCGTTGCAGTTGGTATTTAATTTTTTCTGGGTTAAATTTATATATGCAAATCTGGGTTGTTCTTCTATTGTTTTTTTTTTAGTTTCTTTATTCTCCCCTGCCTCTAGCCCACATCTGGTATCAGAGCCAAAGGAACCTTTTTTTTTCTATTCTATTTGAAGTCATGGCCTCCACTTCTGGTGCATCCTTGTCTAGTTTGCAAACCCCTATTTTTACAGGAAAGAATTATGACTATTGGTCTTTAACTATGAAAGCCCTCTTTCAGAGTCAAAATGTTTGGGAAATTGTTGAGAATGGTTATGTGGAGCTAGTAAACCAAGCAACATACAATGCACTCACACAAGCTGAGAAAGATGCCTTGAAAGAATAGAGGAAGAAGGACGTGAAAGCATTATTCTACATCCACCAAGCAATGCATGAGAGCATACTCCCAAGAGTAGTAGCAGCAAAGTAAGCCAAGGAGGCATGGGATACACTTCAACTTGTTTACCAAGGTATGGACAAAGTAAAGATTGCTAAGTTACAACTTCTTAGAAGAGAGTTTGAAAATTTATCAGGGAAAAACACATAGTCAATAGACTCCTTCTTTACTCATGTTGTTGATTTAACTAATCAAATTAAATCATATGGAGAGGTCATAGGGGACAAGAAAATTGTTGAGAAAGTTCTTAGAAGCCTTCCTACTATATTTGATAATATTGTTGTTACTTTGGAGGAAACTAAAGATTTGAGTCAGTTTAGTGTTGATGAACTTCATGCCTCTCTTATCAATCATGAATCTAGACTAAATAGGTCAAACATGTCATTGGAAAATGCTTTTTCATCTTAATCATCCATATCTCATGGAAGAGGACAACAAAGATTCAGTCTTAGAGGCAGAGGGAGAAATTCACCTAAAGGTGGACATAATAACAACTTTACAAATAGTGTCGGTAGAGGTCAAAATCAGAACTTTAGTCACCCAAGTGGCCAAGGAGCTGATAAATCACAAGTTGAATGCCATTATTGTAAGAAGTTTGGACATTATGAAAATGAATGCAAGAAAAAATAGTACAATCAGCACAAGCAAGGTCAAAATCAGTCAAGTAATAGCACTCAAAGAAGCACTGTGTTCATTACATACACTAAAATTGCAGAAGCATTTCCTACTAACTCTCCTGTTGAATGTAATGTAGTTCAGAAAAGCCCAAGTGACATATGGTACTTAGATTATGGGTGTAGTAATCACATGACTGGTAATGCAAATTTGTTTTCTAGTTTAGACAAATCAGTTCAAACTAAAGTCACACTTGGAAATGACAACAAGGTCATAGTTTTAGGAAAATGAACAGTTGATATTCTAACCAAAGAGGGGGAGTAGAAAAACAAGCCTGATGTATACTATGTTGTTGGCCTAAAGCATAATTTAATGAGTATTGGTCAATTGGTACAAAAGGGATTTAGAGTTTATTTGGAAAACAATGAGCGTGTGATTTTGGATAGATTCCCAAGCAATTTGGTTATTGCTAAAGTGCAAATGACTAACAAACACATGTTTCCTTTGAGAATAAAACCAGTTATGAAGGGGACAATAGCTAAATTTCTTCATGAGACAAATAATGAGAAGTCTAGAGCAGCATTCAAGGCAGAAAATACAGACACAAAAATTGAAACAACATTTCAATCAGTTGTTTTAGATGAGTCTTGGTTATGGCATTTTAGATTTGGACATTTGAATTTTGGAAGGCTAAAGCTATTACACATGAAGAACATGGTGAAAGGCTTGCCATTGATTGAAAAACCAGATAGATTTTTTGAAGGTTGCATTTTGGGCAAACAACTTAGAGAGTATTTTCTGATTGACAAATCACATAGAGCAAGAGCACCACTTGAGATTGTACATTCAGATATTTATGGACAAATGAAAACACCATCCATAGGAGGCTGCACTTATTTTCTTACCTTTATTGATGATTTCACACGAAAAACTTGGGTCTACTTTTTAAAGCACAAATCTGATGCATTCTCTTATTTTCAGCAGTTCAAGGCACTTGTGGAGAAGTAGAGTGGCCATTATATCAAGGTCCTAAGGACAGATAGAGGTGGAGAATATGTATCTAATGATTTTATGAATTTTTGTAAATCACACATGGCATACACAAGCAATTTACAACCTGTTATACACCTTAGCAAAATGGTGTGGCAGAGAGGAAGAATTGAACTATTATGGAGATGGCTCATAATATGTTGGCAGCCAAACATCTACCTAATGAATATTGGGTTGAGGCAATGGCAACTACTATTTATATCATGAATAGGTGCCCAACGAAAAGTGTGAAAAATAAGGTACCTCAAGAAGCTTGGACATGTATGAAGCATAGTGTTTCTCATCTTAAGGTATTTGGTTGTGTTGCATATGCACATATTCCTAAAGAGTTGAGGAAAAAGTTAGATAATAAAGGAAAAAAATGTATATTTGTTGGCTATTATGAAGATTCAAAGGCATACAAATTATTTAATCCTATCACTATGAAGGTTATAATTAGCCGTGATGTTCAATTTGTGGAAAATGAAGCGTGGGATGGAAGTATAGAAAAGAGTGTAAATATTACAGCTGATGTTCCTCATGATGATATGGCAGATGAAATGATTCCAACAAGTACTACTTCAATAGTAGCACCTTCCACTCCTAGAACAATACCACATTCAATAGCTCAAGCTACACCTTCATTCACACCAAGAAAATCTTCAAAGTTGTTGTCTACACCATCAGTACAACAGACTTCACAGTCAATTACAACAGTACCTACATCAGTTGGTATCCTTGGAGCAACTCCATCTAGCACTCCAAATAGTTCTACATCTTCTGATCCAACATTAGCAAGCATGCTACCACAAAAAACAAGGAGTTTGAGTGAGTTGTATAATGATACAACAAATTCATTTTTAGTCTTTGCTTTATTTTCTTATGTTGATGATCCATTGACATTTGAAGAAGCTATATGTGATGATAAATGGGCACAAGCCATGGATGAAGAGATTGAGTCCATTGAGAAAAATGAAACATGGGAGTTGGTTGATCTGCCTGAAGGAAAAGATGCAATAAGTGTGAAATGGATTTATAAGACTAAACAAGATGCTGATGGAAAAGTGCAAAAACATAAAGCAAGGTTAGTTACAAGGGGTTTTTGTCAACAGTCTGGAATAGATTTCAATGAAACATTTGCTCCAATTGCACGGATGGACACAATTAGAACAGTATTGGTTATTGTTGCTCACAATAAATGGGTTGTATACCAAATGGATGTGAAATCGGCATTTTTAAATGGATATCTAGATGAAGAAGTGTATGTGAAATAGCTAGAAGGCTATGAGATATCAGGTCATGAAAATAAAGTTTATAGGCTGAAGAAAGCACTTTATGGATTAAAGCAAGCTCCTAGAACTTGGTATAGCCGTATTGATTCTTATCTCATTCAAGATGGCTTCCAAAGAAGTAGTTGTGAGCCAACTCTGTACATTAAAGTAAAAGAGCAAGGTAACATGTTAATTGTGTGCTTGTATGTAGATGATCTAATCTTTATTGGTGATCTTAGTATAGATGTTTTCAAAACAACAATGAAGAGTGAATTTGAATTGACTGACTTGGGACTTATGAAGTACTTTTTGGGCATTGAAGTCCATCAATCTAATCTTGGTATATTTATTTCTCAATCCAAATATGCAAATGAAATTTTGAAGAGATTCAATATGGTGAAATGCAAGGCTGCCCCAACACCAATCATGATGGGATTGAAGTTAAGTAAAGAGAATGATGGACCATGTGTGGATCCTACATTGTTCAAAAGGATGGTAGGAAGTCTTATGTATTTGACAGCCACAAAGCCTGATATTATGTATGGTGTAAGTCTAATTTCAAGATTTATGGAGTCCCCAAAAGAGTCTCATTGTAGGGGCAACATAGATGACAGGAAAAGCACATCTGGGTATGTTTTTCATCCTAGTATAGGTGTTGTTTCATGGGCCTCACAAAAACAACCTATTGTGACTTTATTATCAGTTGAAGCTGAATATGTGGTAGCTACTAGTGTAGTGTTTCAAGTTGTGTGGACGTGCAAAATGTTGAAAGATTTAGTGCAAGATCAAAAGGAAGCCACTACAATATTTTGTGATAACAATTCAACAATTGCTTTGTCTAAAAATCATGTTTTTTATAAGAGAACTAAGCATATAAATACCAGGTATCATTTCATCACAGAGCTTGTCAATGATAAGGAGATTTGCTTAGAATTTTGTAAGTCTAAGGATTAGTTTGCAGATATTTTTACAAAACCCTTGGTGAAGGAGACATTTCAGTTTTTACGAAGTTGTTTAGGAATGCTTGATCGTGCAAATATACTCAGTTGAAGTTCGATACAGTTTTTTAGTCATTCCCAGTAGTTGTAATTAAGGGGGAGTGTTAGAAATTTGTCTGCTCCTGACAGTGTAATTACAACTCCTAAGAGTTCCTGATGTTGTGTTTTTAGCTCCTGACAGCTCCTGAAAGAGCCTCCTCTTCATTCTGCAGTACCGCAGTTTTTCACTTTGTTTTTATACCTCATGCGGGTTTATTCTCCTAGCAGTGGTGGTTAAGCGAGGGTTTATTCTCCTAGCAGTGGCGGTTAAGCGGTGACTTTTATGGTGGCATTTTTTTATGATTACATTTTCTCACGTATTTTGTGATGTTAATGCCTTTTTCTCGTGTCATGATTTCAAATGACGAATGACATTTATTTCTCACTTGAGGTGAAATGCAAGTTACTCAAAGTGTAATTAATGATATTTATGTTTCCCCCTTTTTGCTTGCTGGAAAAGCTTTCTCTCTAAAGACTCGTCTTAATTTCTCTTTGCTGGCTTTTATGGTGGAAATTAATTGTAATTAATGTACAAGCTGTAGCTGTACATTCTTCTCATGTTTTATGTCCATAAACTTTTATAAATAGTTTGGTATGATATTTTTACTAAGTAGGGGAATAGAAGAAGAAGTAGAATGAATATTTTTTGTTGAGAATATTTTTCAGTTTTGTGTGCAGCTGCAGTTGGTATTTAATTTTTTATGGGCTAAATTTATATATGCAAATCTGAATTGTTCTTCTGTTGTTTTTGTTTTTGTTTCTTTATTCTCCCCTACCTCTAGCCCATAGTGCAGTGCAACTGGCAATGGAAATAGGAATAGTGTGGTTTTTCCAAAAACAATTAACCATTTTCCCACAACAATTCAGAAATTATTTCCAATAGCTAATCTCTAGATCCTTTAGGAAAAGTTAGACGCTAAGTGACCTAAAATTCACATATTTTTGTATACTGCAACACAAGCGACATACAAGACTATAGTTTGTTTGTAAGCTCACGACCCTTTAAAATCAGACTATAGTTATCCCTGTATCATGGAGCAAGGTAGATGCAAAATTTCCAATAATATTCCAGCAAACTAAGCCATAGTGAATGAAAATTTAATAGTATGCATGGAAATAACATTTGCTTGATACTTGAAAGTGAGCATTAAGAGCATAATATTATGGTTAAGGCGGCGTTGTTTCAGTGGTCACCTAGATTCAAACCCTCACTGGGTCAATGGTCTTGTAGGTATTGTGCGGCTATGCCTCTGATAGTCCACCGCACATACACGTCTATCTGTTGAGGACAGAAACCCTGTTTGTAGTCCCACCACCTGGGCCCAGTTAATGCCCAGATTGAGGCAGAGGGTCTGAATTCAAGGCTTAAATTTGATGGGATCATTTGTCAAACAATTTTTTTAATTGCTTTTCAAATAGTAAAGGTTATCTATTTTAAGAACATATATGTAGATTGAAAAAACATATATAAGAATAATTACATAAAAATTTTGACAGTTTAACTAAAATTTTTCCTTTCAAGTGACACAGTCTTCTTAAAATTTTAATTGAATTTTACAGCTAAAATGACTAAATATGACCATATGACCATCAAATTTAAGCCCTGGATCTGATAAAACCCTCAATTTACTGTTTTTTTTTTTTAAAATTGATAACTAGACATGTTTAGTCAATTAAAAGTTTAAAACAATATACCACCCACTACTTATCAGTGAAACAATCTATGCAGACACATACTTTACCACTATTGAAAAGCAAAAATAGAACTATGGTTTTCATAAAGTGAAAAATAGAATATCATTTTCTATTTTCAAACATTCCAAACAAAAATAGATATATTTTTTGTTCTGCATATACAGCATTACAAAAACAATGAGTAAGATGATCCATGAGTTATATACACTTTGCAACTGTCAAACTCATGCATACGAACAAAATATTTAGACTCGTTAAAGTGAAGCATTAGCCTAACTCTAACAAATGCCCATGCCTCAAACCCGAATATACAAGTACTTCGCCTGCTTCCAAAAAAGACATGCAACCCTCCTTTTTGTTTTGTCACAGCATTCATGGCCCATGTCCAGTGTTTTTTTGTATTATCAAAGGAAATGTTTTTATTATCTTTAGGTTTGAAGACTTCTTTCCATCCCCTTCCAATGTTATGAATCATTGGCCATACCTATGTTTAGTTGCTCTTTATGAATGATGTCCTCCTCACACTTTATCAATTCCAGCTTCCAAGTATAATCTATTCACCATTGGGAATTAGCCAACACAAAACTGGGTTATAAATTTATATGTGAAAGGCAAGGAACTAGACACAAGAGATTAGGGAATCTAACTTGAGCAACATAAAATTGGCAGCACCACAATAAGCTAGCTGTCCCATGAGTGTTAACGCATCATTCTCAGCGGGTGCTGTTGAGAGAATTTAGGGGCCTCTTTGATAAATCTAATTCAATGCAATTTTCAATTATTTTGATCTTTCTCTATTAAAAGTGGCTAGGGATAACAGTAAATATAATAGTAAAGTTTAAAGGAATTGAAATTTCTCAGAAAATATTTAACTAATTGATAACTGTCACTTGGACAACTTGGAATCTTCACCTTCAAAGTTAGAGAGGCCAATTTTATCAGAGGAAAGTTTGTGCAGGTGCTGCAGAGAGACTGGAAGTTTCCCATAGATGCGGATGTTAAAAAAATTATAGATTTCTATATCTACCTGCCAAATGGCAGACCTTTGTTGGGATATAAGACTAACAAGTGTATCTACATTATAGATGTTGAGAAGATTTAATTTTCTAATAAAGCTATTTTCATGCAAACTACTCTTCAAATTTTCCAGAAGTATCTAAAGAAAGCTTCAACTCTCCCATTTATATTTTAAGTAAATATTCTATTCATCCATGAAAGAGATGCATACTTCTAGGTCCCAGCCCAGCCAACCAAAACCCCTTGTGTAAACTAGGGGACCGTTTCACTTCATTCATATATCCTGTAAATTTTGTACCCCATGGCTTTGAAATAGTGAGCTGAGTAAACCTAGCCTTTTACACCATGGCTTTGAACTAGTGAGCTGAGTAAACCTAGCCTTGCAAATCCCCCTAGATTAATTTATGCTAATTTCACCATTCAATTACAGAGACAAGTGCTACACATAGCATGCACAATGTGTCCATCTCGTACGGATTCAAATCCTAGAAGCTTAGAAGAATCATGATGATTTAATTTCAAATTTTCAAAAATGGTCTTAGGTTATCCTTAAGCTGCATAATCCTATTCAAGATTTGATTTTTCCAGAGAATTTTGTTTCAAAATAAAATTGTTTGAATTTTATGTGTCCTTTTTAAAAAGGATGTGCACAAATTGTGAAATCATACTAATACAGTTTATACCATGACTATTTAGAGGTGCAGTTTCTACAGATGCTACAAACTGCACCTCTAAATAGTCATGTAGAAACTGTATTGAATTAGATTTATCAAAGAGGCCCCTAAATTCTCTCAACAGCCCCTAATTGAAGACTGATTTTAAAGGGGCATGAGCTTACAAACAAACTGTTGTCTTGTATGTCACTTGTTTTGCAGTATACTGAAATATGAGAATTATAGGTCACTTAGCGTCTAACTTTCCCTAAAGGGTCGAGACATTAGCTATTGGAAATAATTTCTGAATTGTTGTGGGAAAACGGTTAATTGTTTCTGGCAAAACCACACCGTACCTGCTTCGATTGCCAGTTGCACTGCATCAGCGTGCAAACATGACATCTGCACTTTTGTAAGTATTGTTCCCATCTTTTGTAATCATAACTTAACTACTTCATCCAAATGGTTTTGCGGTAGCTACTACTTGCGATTCTTTAATGGTTAAATGAGGATTACAAACACATATTGGAATCAAGCTAATTGAAAAGTGTTGTATTCTTAAAAACAAAAGAACTGACAATGTAAAAATATATCTCAAAATGATATTTTATCTAAATGTGTCCCTTTCTTTTGTTTTTCATTGTAAAATAATTCACCGATTTCTATCTTCATTTAATTGAATTTAACCATTATCATGCATAGAGGTCTTTGCATAAAAATTGTACTATCAGTTATTTGTTCATAAAATACTCAGATACATGAGAAGAAAGCTAACTTTCTATTTCCTTAAATGGCAATGCAGAGCACCAAATATTCTTGATGGTCATGGAATTGCGATGAAAGTAAAAATGCAAGATGACAGAATTGGAGGAGTGATGCCAACATTAATTACCCCAATTGCAACTATAAAATCGACAATAATCATGTATGGCCTCAATCTACTTGCTAATTGCAATTCTCTGTGACTGAATATTTTTGTTTCTCCAAAGTCCACATTCCACACTATTGAGTAGTTTGCAACATCTAAGTGGAGATGAGCCTTATCCAGCTAGAGTATTAAATCTATTGCTTTCTTTGGATAATTAGAATATATAACTTTAACAATGAGATGTGATGCCTTCAAAACTGGGAAGAAAAAGGAAACTTGACGCCCGAAGATCTTGGATCAAAAGGTGGGCATTTCCAATGGGTATAATAAGTTCTTACTTTCAATTGAACTGACCACTGCAATACTTCTACTAACCAAAGCTTTCCTTTGAGTAAGCGCCTTGAAAGGTGGCATAGCCCCTTCATCAAGTAGCAAAAGATGGCTATTAGTTTTTGGTTCCATAAAAAGCACTTCAATTTTCCAAGTAGTTGCTGCTAAGAATTTTTAGGGCCAATTCTTAGTAACTGTCCAAATCGTACCTATTGAGAAAAATTTAGGGGTAATTTGCATGAGTTTTCGCTTTTGCAAAAAATTGACACAAAATTTCTTCTCTAAGCATTAACCTTATGTAAGTTCTAGTGGCATAATTTATTCTTCACATTTTTAAGGCTGGCAATTTCCACATAATTATATGGCAATATTTTATGGGATCTTTTCCTTTGATACTTTTGTCCATGTCCTTAGTCAATACCTTTTATGCTGAGGCCACATAGGACAGTAACTAGCGTGTTGGAAGATTTGTATTTTTCTTCAAAGCACTGATAGCTATGCAAGGTTTGAAATTCTGGTTGCTTAAGGAAATTGAGAAAGTGGCTGATTCTATATCCAAACATTCTTATGGTTCATTTGTTAGGGCAGGTTGGATGGTGTATTTTACTTAAATTTTCAATACCCAAAAATCTGGATGCAGTATTTTGTCCAATTTTAATGTTTTATTATTTCTTATGGAATTCCAATTTGGGTATGAGACTTTGTTATGGAAGTTCTGTAATACTTGTCCTAATTGATCTTATTTTATTTGACTCTACAATTCGTCATCAAATTTTTCTACTACATTGATAAAAAATGAATACCCCCATTTTATATAAGGTGATAGGATGGCTACCTTTTGTTAAATTTTATGGCCATTCAATCTTCTCAATGAGATTTCTTTTTTCCTAAATTTTGCTTATCTCTCAATTCCCTTTTATGGTTTGACTAGAATGTATTGGGTCTTGTAACATTTTGTCTCATTGAAAGGTAGCTAATAATTCTTTTAATGGTTGAGAAAACAAAAAACTATGTTAGAAATGCAAAAGAATGTTGGTATTCATGTATATTTGACATCAATTGATGCAAGATTACTGATAATGTAAGCATCTATTGTCAAAAATTGGGATTCTTTAGAATCCAATCTATAGATAAATAGTCACAACACTTTGTACTTGAGAGCTAAATGGTGTACATAAGATAATATGTTGTTTGCAGGTTTTGCAAGACTGGCCTAGGCTACCTGCAGGTGTAAAATTTGACCCTTCAGATCAAGAACTTTTGAGACATTTATCAGAAAAAGTTGGAATTGATAATGCAAAGACTCGTCCCTTTATACATCCTAAAAAATTGTTAGGTAATTGGTGGCTATCTTTGATAACTGTCGTTTCTCCAATTTATATATGTATTTGTCTTATCTAAAGGTTTTTTATAGGAATTAAACAATATGGTAGTATTATTCATGGTATCTATAAAACAAGCAAGGCTTATTCAATAGGTATTGAAAAATCTTAAGTGATGTTTCTATTGGAGGAGAAGTATGTTGGCACAAGATAGGCAAAACAAAGCCTGTAATTGAAAAAAAGGATGCAAGAAGATCATGGTTTTGTATACTTCTACAAAGGCTTCAAAAGTTGGGAAAACTAATAGAGTGATGTATCATACCATCTTGGTACTAATGAGAGTGAAAGGGAGGGTGAATTTTTTTGTATCAAAAGCATTCAATCACCAACAGACCAAGCAATGTGAAAAAGTGATCCACAGGTACATCAAGAGGATGTTGCGACTTTGATAAGCAAGGGGGGTCTGATTACAATCAATGCATGCACTCTTTGCATTCAATCATGTTTAGGAAACACACATGCTTGCCTTGATGTAGTTAAAGAAGAGTAAACGCCTTCTGCAGTTTCACCTTATGTTAAACTTCTGTTAGGAAATAATAAACAAGTGATTTTGCTTTGATTTTGTTCAAGCTGGTCTTTTAGGTTCTTCCATTAGCATTTTGTAGTGCTTTTTTTTTAAAACACGCTATTACATTTCCTAATCTAGGTTTAATAGTACATACATGTTCCAAGGTTCGTTACCTTTCCCACACAGGGTTTTTAAGCATAAAGAGGAATATGTCATTCACCCTTTCCCACACAGAGTTCTTTATCACTTAAGAAGACCAATCATTTGTACTTTACCAATCAGAATTCTTACCATGTAAGAGGAACATTCATCCACCCTTTCACATAGTTTTTTACCACTTAATAAAAACAAGCAGCAAAGAATAGAGTTATGTCTGACCTCAATCTTTCATTAATTCAGAAGAACTTTGTAATATGATAAAGTCTCATAGATTATTTTAGTATCAAGAAGGATATTGAAGCCTTTTTACTTACTTATATCAATGGCCCCAACGTTCTTAAGTGATGTACTAACTTCTAGATATATTTGTTGTGCTAATTTGATTTCTTACATTGTGTAGGCTTTATGATAATGGAAAACCTCAATTCAAATGTTTCCCAGGCTCAAATTAAATCATTGTCTAGTGCTGCTTCTTAGATAACAAATCCTACTACTGAGGTGAGTCTTAGGGGTAGAAAAAGAATAAACCCAGAGAATCCTTGTGAATTGAATGATATTGGACATGCAACAAAGATGTTAATCAATCTCAGTAGAGCGAGGGTTGACCAAGACATAGTTGCAGGAAGAGGTTGATTCATTGGAGTCGCCGATGCCTGTGGTCATTGGCAAGCCAATATATGGTATTCTATTAATTTTCTTCAATTATTCTTTTGTTTTATGCCATCTTTGAAGGCCAGAGGCAGAGAAATTCACACAGTAAAAATAAAACTTAAAAATATATTTTTTCAACACAGAGCTGCTGCTCGTAAATTTCTGTTTTCTCACATTCACATTCTTCTTAGTAAAAAATAATTACATATACAAATACATATAGAAAAAAAATCACATGAATATTTTTCACGGATGAGAAGGCCCGACAAAAATTTATAACAAAAATACCTAACTAACTTTTTCCCGTCAACACGCATTTAATACAATGTCCTTTACATCAATATAAAAATTAGATATTAAATTTTTCATATCCCAAAATTTCCTGGCAGTGGTGGCTTGGAGAAGGTTCCCCGCGGTATCGCAATGGGTAAAACCCATATTGCAATATTGCGGGCAGCGGTTAGTTGACGGCACGGTAAATGACGGTAAACAGCTGGCAGTTAAAGGTAAAACAAAAAGCTACAAGAGTCTCCCGCGGTATCGCGATTGTTATTTTATTGATTGCGATATTGCAGGCAACAACTGGTGGAGACGGTAGTAGTTAGGGTTTAAATTCCAACACTCCCCCTTGAACATAACTGCACAGTCCACCATGCCCAATTTGTTTCTTTGAAAAATAAAATTATCTCTTTCCAGTGCCTTTGTGAAAATATCTGCACTTTGCTCTTCTGATCTACAAAGCTCTAAAAATATGTCGCCATTGCTAATTAATTCCCTAATAAAATGATACCTAGTATCAATATGCTTGCTTCTCTTATGAAAGACTAGATTTTTTGAGAGAGTTATGGCTGAATTGTTATCACAGTAAATTTTTGTTGCCTCCATTTGTTCATTTTGCAATTCTTTCAAAATTCTTCTCATCCAGACTGCCTGACATGCTGCACTTGTGGCTGCCACATATTCTGCTTCAGCTGATGAAAGACAAACTATTGGCTGCTCTTTGAAGACCATGAGACAACTCCCCCAAAATTAAATACATAACCGGTGATACTTTATCTGTCATCAATGTTGCTAGCACAGTCATGCAGGTATCCTATGAGTTTGAACTCATCCAACTTGAATACTTAATGCCAAAATTTTTGTTCCACTTACATACCTTAAAATTCTCTTCCCATCTTTCCAATGGGTGTCTTTTGGTGTTTCCATAAACCTGGAAATCAAACTTACTCCATACATAATGTCTGGCCTTGTGGCTGTGAGATACATGAGACTTGCAACAAGCCTCTTAAACAAAGTTGGATCAACATTAGACCCTCTATCATCCTTGCTTAGTTTCAAACCTGTCACTATAGGTGTTGGTGCTGGTTTGCACTTCATCATATTAAACCTTTTCAAAATGTCATTTGCATATTTTGACTGTGAAATAAAAATACCATTTTCATTTTGATTCACTTCAATGCCCAAAAAGTACTTCATCAAACCTAATTCTGTCATTTCAGATTCTTTCTTCATGTCTTCCTTGAATAGATCAATTGACAAATTTCCAGTGAAGATTAAATCATCAACATATAAGCATACTATCAGTATTTCACCTTCTTCCTTCATTTTTGTATACAGTGTGGGCTCACTGCTACATCTATTAAATCCATTCAGCAAAAGATAACTGTCTATTCTGTTGTACCAAGCTCTTGGGGCTTGCTTCAATCCATACAGTTCCTTTTTCAATTTGTAAACTTTGTCTTCTTGACCCATAATTTCATACCCAGGTGGTTGATCCACATAAACTTCTTCTTCTAAATAACCATTTAAAAAAGCTGACTTCACATCCATTTGAGATACAGACCACTTATTCTGAGCTGCTAAAGCTAAAATCATCCTTATAGTATTCAATCGTGCTACAGGTGCAAATGTCTCATTGTAATCAATTCTAGGCTGTTGTGAATAGCCCTTTACAACTAATCTTGTCTTAAGCTTCTGAACTTCATTTTTCTCATTTAATTTGGTTTTATAAATCCATTTCACTCCAATGACATCTTTGTCTTTTGGAAGACTAACCAGATCCCATGTCTGATTCTTTTCAATTGCTTCAATTTCTTCATCCATAGCACTTACCCATTTATCATCTTTGACTGCATCTTCAAAATGAACCTGATCTTCTATTTGAGAATAAAATGCAGAAAGAGAAATCTGATCTGAATTATTCTCACCTTCATTTTGCTCATATATATCTCTTATGCTTCTGATTTTCTGTCTTCTCAGACTTGCCAATGTAGGATTTGACATATCACTTGAACTTGTGGAATATGGACCCGATGGTCCTGCTGTAGATGGTGTTTGTTGTCCTCTTGTTGGACTGCTTCCTTGAATGGTTGAGGCTGTTCTTATAGTTGATGCTGGTGTCACTTGTGGACCACTTTTCTAAGCTTGAATGGGAGTGGTAGGAGTCACAATAGCTAGAATATTTGTTGATGCTGAAACTTCATTCTCCTCTTGAGGTATACTAGCTGAAATATTGACTGTCTTCTCTATGCTTCCATCCCATGCTTCATCTTCTACAAATTGTACATCTCTGCTGATTATAACTTTCTTTGTTGTTGGATTATAAAGCTTATAAGCTTTGGATTCTTCACTATATCTAACAAATATACATTTTTCTCCTTTTTTATCTAGCTTCCTTCTCAATTCATCAGGCACATGTGCATATGCTACACATCCAAATACTCTCATGTGAGTAACACTGTGTTTTCTTCCTGTCCATGCTTCTTCAGGTACCATATTCATGACACTTTTTGTTGGACACCTATTCATTATATAGGCTGCACAAGATATTGCTTCTGCCCAATATTCATTTGACAAATGTTTTGGCTTTCAACATGCTTCTAGCCATTTCCATGATTGTTCTATTTTTCCTTTTAGCTACACCATTTTGCTGAGATGTGTATCTAGTTGTGAATTGCTTGTGAATTCCATGATCTTTGCAAAAATTAAAAAATTCTCTTGAAATATATTCACCACCTCTATCTGTTCTCAACATTTGATATAATAACCACTCTGTTTTTCAACCAAATTCTTGAACTAACGAAACAGATCAAACACTTCATTTTTTGGTTTAGAAAATAAACCCATGTTTTTCTTGAATAATCATCAATGAATGTCAGAAAATAAAAACTACCACCTATTGAAGGTGTTTGCATAGGTCCACACAAATCTGAATGTATAATTTCCAAAGGGGCTTTTGCTCTATTTGACTTTCCTACTAGAAATGATTCTCTATTTTGTTTTCCTAAATGCACCCTTCACAAACCTTTTTTGGTTTTTCTATTAAAGGTAGTCCCTTGACCATGCCTTTCCTATGAAGTAAATTTAAACCTCCAAAGTTGAGATGCCCAAATCTTAGATGCCATAACCAGTTTTCATCTTTTATCTCAGCTTGAAAGATTTTCTGCACTACTGCTATAGTTTCTTCTCTACCCACTTGTGAATTCATTAAGTGTTGTGCTTGAGCATAATTTATATTCAAATCTGGCCTTATCTTTAAGGGAAACATTCTATTGTTTGTCATTCTGACTTTTGCAATAAGCCGGTTACTTGGGTATTTGTCTAAAATTGTGCACAGACCATTCTTGAAGGTTACTCTATACCCTTTTTGAACCAGTTGCCCTACACTCATTAAGTTATGTTTCAGACCAAGCACAAAATACACATCTGAAATATACTTTTTCTCCCCCTGTTTAGTTAGAATATTGATATCTCCTTTTCCCTTGACTGACACTTTGTTGTCATTACCCAATGTAACATCAAACTTTACATTCTCATTTAAACTTGAAAACATTTCTAGATTCCCTATCATATGATTGCTACAACCTGAATCTAAAAACCATACATCTTTTTCATTTGCTTGAGCAACATTACAAGCTAAAAACATTGTTCTCTTATCTGAGTTCTCATTTTGATCTTCTCTTAAAAAATTTGCATTTTGTCTATTGTTATCATACTGCTTCTTTCTACACTCATTCATATAATGCCCATATTTTTTATAGTAGTGACATTGGACTTGGAATTTATCATACCTTTGATTTTGTGACTGATTCTGTGTTGGGTTTTGGCTTGAGCCTTGATTGTTGCCTTTTCCACTTGAACTTGATAGACTGTATCTTTCACCTCTGTAAGAGTTTCTTCCTCTTCCTCTTGATCTACCTCTACCTCTTCCTTGACTGACTGAAGCCTGAATTTTGAAAGCATGCTCTAGTGATGTATCTCTTGACATTTTTAGCCTGTGTTCATGAGAAATTAGAGATGCATACAGCTCATCAACTGAGAACTATGAGAGATTCTTTGTCTCCTCTATAGCAACTACAACCGGTAGAAATTTTATGGGCAAACTCCTTAAAATCTTTTCAACAACTCTGGTATCTTCCAGATTCTCTTCATGAGACCTAATTTGATTAACCACCCCAATGACTTGGATGTAGAATGAATCTACAGATTCGTTGTCCTTCATACATATTGTTTCAAAATCTCTTCTCAGCATTTGTAGCTTTGTTATTTTAACTTTTGCCATGCCTTGATAGGCTGTTTGAAGTATGTCCCATGCTTGTTTGGACTTTGTTGCTGCTGAAATCCTTGGAAAAATGTTCTCATGTACAGCTTGAAATAAATAAAACAAAGCCTTTGAGTCTTTCTTCCTTGTGCCTTTTAATAAGTCTTTCTCTGCTTGTGTTAAAGCAATGTATGCTACTGCATCTGCTGGCTCTAGAAATCCATTCTCAACTAAATCCCATATATCTTGTGAGCTAAATAGTGCTTTCATGGTAATTGACCAGTACTCATAATTCTTCCCATTAAACTGTGGAATTTGTAGGTTTATCAAGCTTGTGCTTGCTGCCATTTTTGAAATTTACCCAGATGCTTAGATAAAATTGGCTCTGATAATCGAACTAGCTCTGATACCACATGAAGCCCAGAGGCAGAGAAATTCACACAGTAAAAATAAAACTTAAAAATATATTTTTTCAACACAAAGCTGCTGCTCGTAAATTTCTGTTTTCTCACATTCACATTCTTCTTAGTAAAAAATAATTACATATACAAATACATATAGAAAAAAATCACGTGAATATTTTTTCACGGATGAGAAGGCCCGACAAAAATTTATAACAAAAATACCTAACTTTTTCCCTTCAACACGCATTTAATACAATGTCCTTTACATCAATATAAAACTTAGATATTAAATTTTTCGTATCCCAAAATTTCCTAGCGGTGGCGGCTTGGAGAAGGTTCCCCGCGGTATCGCAATGGGTAAAACCCATATTGCGATATTGCGGGCAGCGGTTAGTTGACAGCACGGTAAACGATGGTAAACAGCTGGCAGTTAAAGGTAAAACAAAAAGCTACGGGAGTCTCCTGCAGTATCACGATTCTTATTTTATTGATTGCGATATTGCGGGCAACAGCTGGTGGAGACGGTGGTAGTTAGGGTTTAAATTCCAACAATCTTCTAATTAAAATATAATGCATTGAACATTATATCTCTCTTCAACAAAAATTTCTGCCAATATTTTTATATCAATCTTTTAGGTCATATTGTATAGCTCATATTTAGGATGATTCTTTTTTTTTGTGGGTTAATTTTTATGACCGAAAGGTTAATTGGAAACCTTTTGAGTGATGTTAAAAGATGTTTTGAGTTCAATAATAATGGATTCCTAAAATGTCTAAAAAACAATATATTTCACTAGAGAGAACGCTTATAATATTTGTTTTTGATGATGATGAAAAAGAAGAATTTAGATAAAAGTTGTTGGGCAGAAGTAGTATGTACAATTTCTGGTTTTTAAATTTATTTGAATGTAGAATATTTTTTTAATAAAAAAGTGAATAATAGAAAGAGTTTCATTATTTTGAGTGTAATATATTATTAAATGTTTTAAATATTCAAAATTTAAAAGAATTAATCTAATCTTTGGATCATGTTATTTTTGATCTACTGCTAAATCAAGATTAAGTAATATGTTAATAAAATAAATTTTAGGAAAATTTTAATCATAAAGTCTTTCAACAAATAAATTATAAAGATTTAAATTTTTAAATATTCCTTTTTATAAATTATATTTTAAAATTTTATTATATATTAAAAATCATATTTTATTATATTAAAATATATTGTAAAAATAAATATACCATAATTTTTTTAAAAATATAGAAATAACCATTTCATCAATTTTTTTTTTTGTATAATTAGTAATAAATTCACATTTATTTTAATGTTAACCAGAAATTTTATTGCTAAGGTTGCAACATTTTACAATTAATGTTGGTTACATATAGTTTATTGTATATCCTCAAGCAAAGATATGCTAGTCACAGGTGATCCAAACTATGACATGAATTTAATAAAATAGGTTGGTTACAACACTTTTGAAACAATATATAAGTATTCCAATTCTTTACATTCTTGATCTTAATCATCATTCTTGATCTTAATCATTTTCACTGGTTTTGTACTGGATAAAGCCATTTAATGTTGATGTGAACAAATTTGTAGACGAGCTCATTGAACAATCAAGCATATTTTCATAAGGTTGTACTAAAGGGTTAAATAATGAAGATGGCCATGAACTTCTAAAATTGATCTCATTTTTTATGTAGGTGCTTGAATACATGAGGTTTACTTATATATGTGGGCTTGGAACTGCCTGCTTAAAAATAAATTTTCTTAATAATTATGTTTGCTTGTAAGTGCTTGTAACTATCAAGATATGTTTTCAATATACATTCATTTGCATAATCTAATGGTTGTTTCACATACACTTCTTCTTCTAAAACCCATAGAAAACTATTGATTTGACATGCATCTAATAAATTTTTGAATTATTTATGTTATTATGGCTAAGACCATTCTAACTACATCAAGCTTTTTAATTGGTGCAAATGTCTTATCATAGTCAATTCCATGTCATTGGGTAAAACATTTTTCTACTAACCTTATTTGTATTTCTCAATAGATCACCTAAATTATATTGAACTTAGTCTTACAGACCCATTTGAATCTTAAGCAATATTTACCTTCAAATAGATCTACTAACTCTCATGTTTCATTCCTTTTGATGCAATCTATCTCTTCATCCAAAACCTTATCTAATTTTCTTTCTTGATTGATTGCCTCAAAATATATAGGATTATGTCACATCCTAGCTAATTAATTCTAATAGAAGTAGAGGAGAGTAAAGGAAAGAGTATGGGCGCCACAACAAAGAAAGAGGAGATATGGTGCATTTAATAAGGTATGGAACCCTTGTCATTTCTCCTCCAATGTCACGTGAAGGGAGGGGCATCCATTCTTTTGCGTGAGAAGACAACTTCATAAGTGGAATGATATGGTGCACCTGGCAGCTCATTGAAATGAAATGAAATGAATAATTTTAATGATGTCCACAAGGCCAAAGAAGCCTATGGGGCCCAAGAGAAACACAAGAGCCTCCCACAAAAAGGCCCTAAACAGATTGCAAACTCCATTCGAGATCAACCCTTCTACAGTGAATTTGATGATGAAGTTTCTAGTTTTGTCTAACCTTGATTCTTCATATAGGGTATTTAAATTATCGACCTGCATGGTGTCCGCATAACTAGCCCAGATGTCTTTATACCTGAGCACTCCATGGTGAAATGTCATTCCATCTCCACCATACCCATGTTACAAAATCGACATTTTCTATTTTCCCACTTCTCTTTAGGAACCATCCACCTACCCGTTTCACACCTAATATGGTGTGAACTAGTACACAATTGAGCTATCAACATTTTTACTTTCCATTTGATATTCGCTCCTATATAGGCCTTTCTTCACGGTCCCTCGTGGGATTGAATTCTTTGATATAATAATCCTTTTTACGCCCTTTTTTTTCATCCATATAGCATATTTAGATTTTTCTCTCACATATTTTTTTATTTCTTCATTTGTGTTTGGGCACTCATGCATCTCAACATCCCACTTTTTCATCCATTTGATATATTGTTTCATCTGGGTGTTCTTTCTTCTAGTTAGCTCTTCTTTCACGATTAACATAGGCCAACAATGACTCTCCATATTTTGAACCTCCTTTAGGTAGCTTAATAATTGGATCATCACTGAGGCCTCCAAGGGAAAAGTGCCATTCTCCACCAATAAAATCTCATAAGGCACTATAATCTTAAGCTTGAGGCTTCTTATAATTAGACTTTTTTGTATTCTTTCCACTTGTCTCCATTTCTGGTCTAACATATTGCTGCCCCAAGGCTCACACCCATATAGGATCACCAGAGTGACAAGAAGCCCAAAAAGCATTCTTTTATTTTTCCAATCCCATAATTCAACATTTCTACATCTATTTTTCAAAGAGTATAGAACTTTCCAACCTCCTTGAATTCTTTTTGCTCTACATATTTCCCAGCTAAGTTTGTTGTGAAAATCAAGCCCAAGGTACTTGTACTCGTCCACTATTTTGAATGACCTACTTTCAAAGAGAAATTCAATTTGCTATTTTTTTCTTGACAATGAGAAGATCATTATTTTGGTTTTGCTAGTGTTCACTTGCATCCCGACTTCTTGACAAAATGTTTCAAGAGC
>VDFB02295491.1:0-28662 GCA_007258455.2 Sequoia sempervirens | reverse complement strand
AGTCTTAGGGGTAGAAAAAGAATAAACCCAGAGAATCCTTGTGAATTGAATGATATTGGACATGCAACAAAGATGTTAATCAATCTCAGTAGAGCGAGGGTTGACCAAGACATAGTTGCAGGAAGAGGTTGATTCATTGGAGTCGCCGATGCCTGTGGTCATTGGCAAGCCAATATATGGTATTCTATTAATTTTCTTCAATTATTCTTTTGTTTTATGCCATCTTTGAAGGCCAGAGGCAGAGAAATTCACACAGTAAAAATAAAACTTAAAAATATATTTTTTCAACACAGAGCTGCTGCTCGTAAATTTCTGTTTTCTCACATTCACATTCTTCTTAGTAAAAAATAATTACATATACAAATACATATAGAAAAAAAATCACATGAATATTTTTCACGGATGAGAAGGCCCGACAAAAATTTATAACAAAAATACCTAACTAACTTTTTCCCGTCAACACGCATTTAATACAATGTCCTTTACATCAATATAAAAATTAGATATTAAATTTTTCATATCCCAAAATTTCCTGGCAGTGGTGGCTTGGAGAAGGTTCCCCGCGGTATCGCAATGGGTAAAACCCATATTGCAATATTGCGGGCAGCGGTTAGTTGACGGCACGGTAAATGACGGTAAACAGCTGGCAGTTAAAGGTAAAACAAAAAGCTACAAGAGTCTCCCGCGGTATCGCGATTGTTATTTTATTGATTGCGATATTGCAGGCAACAACTGGTGGAGACGGTAGTAGTTAGGGTTTAAATTCCAACACTCCCCCTTGAACATAACTGCACAGTCCACCATGCCCAATTTGTTTCTTTGAAAAATAAAATTATCTCTTTCCAGTGCCTTTGTGAAAATATCTGCACTTTGCTCTTCTGATCTACAAAGCTCTAAAAATATGTCGCCATTGCTAATTAATTCCCTAATAAAATGATACCTAGTATCAATATGCTTGCTTCTCTTATGAAAGACTAGATTTTTTGAGAGAGTTATGGCTGAATTGTTATCACAGTAAATTTTTGTTGCCTCCATTTGTTCATTTTGCAATTCTTTCAAAATTCTTCTCATCCAGACTGCCTGACATGCTGCACTTGTGGCTGCCACATATTCTGCTTCAGCTGATGAAAGACAGACTATTGGCTGCTTCTTTGAAGACCATGAGACAACTCCAGTCCCAAAATTAAATACATAACCAGACGTGCTTTATCTGTCATCAATGTTGCTAGCACAGTCACTGTCTGTGTATCCTATGAGTTTGAACTCATCTGAACTTGAATACTTAATGCCAAAATTTTTTGTTCCACTTACATACCTTAAAATTCTCTTCCCATCTTTCCAATGGGTGTCTTTTGGTGTTTCCATAAACCTGGAAATCAAACTTACTCCATACATAATGTCTGGCCTTGTGGCTGTGAGATACATGAGACTTGCAACAAGCCTCTTAAACAAAGTTGGATCAACATTAGACCCTCTATCATCCTTGCTTAGTTTCAAACCTGTCACTATAGGTGTTGGTGCTGGTTTGCACTTCATCATATTAAACCTTTTCAAAATGTCATTTGCATATTTTGACTGTGAAATAAAAATACCATTTTCATTTTGATTCACTTCAATGCCCAAAAAGTACTTCATCAAACCTAATTCTGTCATTTCAGATTCTTTCTTCATGTCTTCCTTGAATAGATCAATTGACAAATTTCCAGTGAAGATTAAATCATCAACATATAAGCATACTATCAGTATTTCACCTTCTTCCTTCATTTTTGTATACAGTGTGGGCTCACTGCTACATCTATTAAATCCATTCAGCAAAAGATAACTGTCTATTCTGTTGTACCAAGCTCTTGGGGCTTGCTTCAATCCATACAGTTCCTTTTTCAATTTGTAAACTTTGTCTTCTTGACCCATAATTTCATACCCAGGTGGTTGATCCACATAAACTTCTTCTTCTAAATAACCATTTAAAAAAGCTGACTTCACATCCATTTGAGATACAGACCACTTATTCTGAGCTGCTAAAGCTAAAATCATCCTTATAGTATTCAATCGTGCTACAGGTGCAAATGTCTCATTGTAATCAATTCTAGGCTGTTGTGAATAGCCCTTTACAACTAATCTTGTCTTAAGCTTCTGAACTTCATTTTTCTCATTTAATTTGGTTTTATAAATCCATTTCACTCCAATGACATCTTTGTCTTTTGGAAGACTAACCAGATCCCATGTCTGATTCTTTTCAATTGCTTCAATTTCTTCATCCATAGCACTTACCCATTTATCATCTTTGACTGCATCTTCAAAATGAACCTGATCTTCTATTTGAGAATAAAATGCAGAAAGAGAAATCTGATCTGAATTATTCTCACCTTCATTTTGCTCATATATATCTCTTATGCTTCTGATTTTCTGTCTTCTCAGACTTGCCAATGTAGGATTTGACATATCACTTGAACTTGTGGAATGTGGACTTGATGGTCCTGCTGTAGATGGTGTTTGTTGTCCTCTTGTTGGACTGCTTCCTTGAATGATTGAGGTTGTTCTTATAGTTGATGCTGGTGTCACTTGTGGACCACTTTGCTGAGCTTGAATGGGAGTGGTAGGGGTCACAATAGCTGGAACATTTCTTGATGTTGAAACCTCATTCTCCTCTTGAGGTATACTAGCTGAAATATTGATTGTCTTCTCTATGCTTCCATCCCATGCTTCATCTTCTACAAATTGTACATCTCTGCTGATTATAACTTTCTTTGTTGTTGGATTATAAAGCTTATAAGCTTTGGATTCTTCACTATATCCAACAAATATACATTTTTCTCCTTTTTTATCTAGCTTCCTTCTCAATTCATCAGGCACGTGTGCATATGCTACACATCCAAATACTCTCATGTGAGTAACACCGTTTCTTTCCTCGTCTACGTTTCTTCAAAATTCATATTCATGACACTTTTTGTTGGACACCTATTCATTATATAGGCTGCACAAGATATTGCTTCTGCCCAATATTCATTTGACAAATGTTTGGCTTTCAACATGCTTCTAGCCATTTCCATGATTGTTCTATTTTTCCTTTTAGCTACACCATTTTGCTGAGATGTGTATCTAGTTGTGAATTGCTTGTGAATTCCATGATCTTTGCAAAAATTAAAAAATTCTCTTGAAATATATTCACCACCTCTATCTGTTCTCAACAATTTGATATAATAACCACTCTGTTTTTCAACCAAATTCTTGAACTAACGAAACAGATCAAACACTTCATTTTTCTGGTTTAGAAAATAAACCCATGTTTTTCTTGAATAATCATCAATGAATGTCAGAAAATAAAAACTACCACCTATTGAAGGTGTTTGCATAGGTCCACACAAATCTGAATGTATAATTTCCAAAGGGGCTTTTGCTCTATTTGACTTTCCTACTAGAAATGATTCTCTATTTTGTTTTCCTAAAATGCACCCTTCACAAACCTTTTTTGGTTTTTCTATTAAAGGTAGTCCCTTGACCATGCCTTTCCTATGAAGTAAATTTAAACCTCCAAAGTTGAGATGCCCAAATCTTAGATGCCATAACCAGTTTTCATCTTTTATCTCAGCTTGAAAGATTTTCTGCACTACTGCTATAGTTTCTTCTCTACCCACTTGTGAATTCATTAAGTGTTGTGCTTGAGCATAATTTATATTCAAATCTGGCCTTATCTTTAAGGGAAACATTCTATTGTTTGTCATTCTGACTTTTGCAATAAGCCGGTTACTTGGGTATTTGTCTAAAATTGTGCACAGACCATTCTTGAAGGTTACTCTATACCCTTTTTGAACCAGTTGCCCTACACTCATTAAGTTATGTTTCAGACCAAGCACAAAATACACATCTGAAATATACTTTTTCTCCCCCTGTTTAGTTAGAATATTGATATCTCCTTTTCCCTTGACTGACACTTTGTTGTCATTACCCAATGTAACATCAAACTTTACATTCTCATTTAAACTTGAAAACATTTCTAGATTCCCTATCATATGATTGCTACAACCTGAATCTAAAAACCATACATCTTTTTCATTTGCTTGAGCAACATTACAAGCTAAAAACATTGTTCTCTTATCTGAGTTCTCATTTTGATCTTCTCTTAAAAAATTTGCATTTTGTCTATTGTTATCATACTGCTTCTTTCTACACTCATTCATATAATGCCCATATTTTTTATAGTAGTGACATTGGACTTGGAATTTATCATACCTTTGATTTTGTGACTGATTCTGTGTTGGGTTTTGGCTTGAGCCTTGATTGTTGCCTTTTCCACTTGAACTTGATAGACTGTATCTTTCACCTCTGTAAGAGTTTCTTCCTCTTCCTCTTGATCTACCTCTACCTCTTCCTTGACTGACTGAAGCCTGAATTTTGAAAGCATGCTCTAGTGATGTATCTCTTGACATTTTTAGCCTGTGTTCATGAGAAATTAGAGATGCATACAGCTCATCAACTGAGAACTATGAGAGATTCTTTGTCTCCTCTATAGCAACTACAACCGGTAGAAATTTTATGGGCAAACTCCTTAAAATCTTTTCAACAACTCTGGTATCTTCCAGATTCTCTTCATGAGACCTAATTTGATTAACCACCCCAATGACTTGGATGTAGAATGAATCTACAGATTCGTTGTCCTTCATACATATTGTTTCAAAATCTCTTCTCAGCATTTGTAGCTTTGTTATTTTAACTTTTGCCATGCCTTGATAGGCTGTTTGAAGTATGTCCCATGCTTGTTTGGACTTTGTTGCTGCTGAAATCCTTGGAAAAATGTTCTCATGTACAGCTTGAAATAAATAAAACAAAGCCTTTGAGTCTTTCTTCCTTGTGCCTTTTAATAAGTCTTTCTCTGCTTGTGTTAAAGCAATGTATGCTACTGCATCTGCTGGCTCTAGAAATCCATTCTCAACTAAATCCCATATATCTTGTGAGCTAAATAGTGCTTTCATGGTAATTGACCAGTACTCATAATTCTTCCCATTAAACTGTGGAATTTGTAGGTTTATCAAGCTTGTGCTTGCTGCCATTTTTGAAATTTACCCAGATGCTTAGATAAAATTGGCTCTGATAATCGAACTAGCTCTGATACCACATGAAGCCCAGAGGCAGAGAAATTCACACAGTAAAAATAAAACTTAAAAATATATTTTTTCAACACAAAGCTGCTGCTCGTAAATTTCTGTTTTCTCACATTCACATTCTTCTTAGTAAAAAATAATTACATATACAAATACATATAGAAAAAAATCACGTGAATATTTTTTCACGGATGAGAAGGCCCGACAAAAATTTATAACAAAAATACCTAACTTTTTCCCTTCAACACGCATTTAATACAATGTCCTTTACATCAATATAAAACTTAGATATTAAATTTTTCGTATCCCAAAATTTCCTAGCGGTGGCGGCTTGGAGAAGGTTCCCCGCGGTATCGCAATGGGTAAAACCCATATTGCGATATTGCGGGCAGCGGTTAGTTGACAGCACGGTAAACGATGGTAAACAGCTGGCAGTTAAAGGTAAAACAAAAAGCTACGGGAGTCTCCTGCAGTATCACGATTCTTATTTTATTGATTGCGATATTGCGGGCAACAGCTGGTGGAGACGGTGGTAGTTAGGGTTTAAATTCCAACAATCTTCTAATTAAAATATAATGCATTGAACATTATATCTCTCTTCAACAAAAATTTCTGCCAATATTTTTATATCAATCTTTTAGGTCATATTGTATAGCTCATATTTAGGATGATTCTTTTTTTTTGTGGGTTAATTTTTATGACCGAAAGGTTAATTGGAAACCTTTTGAGTGATGTTAAAAGATGTTTTGAGTTCAATAATAATGGATTCCTAAAATGTCTAAAAAACAATATATTTCACTAGAGAGAACGCTTATAATATTTGTTTTTGATGATGATGAAAAAGAAGAATTTAGATAAAAGTTGTTGGGCAGAAGTAGTATGTACAATTTCTGGTTTTTAAATTTATTTGAATGTAGAATATTTTTTTAATAAAAAAGTGAATAATAGAAAGAGTTTCATTATTTTGAGTGTAATATATTATTAAATGTTTTAAATATTCAAAATTTAAAAGAATTAATCTAATCTTTGGATCATGTTATTTTTGATCTACTGCTAAATCAAGATTAAGTAATATGTTAATAAAATAAATTTTAGGAAAATTTTAATCATAAAGTCTTTCAACAAATAAATTATAAAGATTTAAATTTTTAAATATTCCTTTTTATAAATTATATTTTAAAATTTTATTATATATTAAAAATCATATTTTATTATATTAAAATATATTGTAAAAATAAATATACCATAATTTTTTTAAAAATATAGAAATAACCATTTCATCAATTTTTTTTTTTGTATAATTAGTAATAAATTCACATTTATTTTAATGTTAACCAGAAATTTTATTGCTAAGGTTGCAACATTTTACAATTAATGTTGGTTACATATAGTTTATTGTATATCCTCAAGCAAAGATATGCTAGTCACAGGTGATCCAAACTATGACATGAATTTAATAAAATAGGTTGGTTACAACACTTTTGAAACAATATATAAGTATTCCAATTCTTTACATTCTTGATCTTAATCATCATTCTTGATCTTAATCATTTTCACTGGTTTTGTACTGGATAAAGCCATTTAATGTTGATGTGAACAAATTTGTAGACGAGCTCATTGAACAATCAAGCATATTTTCATAAGGTTGTACTAAAGGGTTAAATAATGAAGATGGCCATGAACTTCTAAAATTGATCTCATTTTTTATGTAGGTGCTTGAATACATGAGGTTTACTTATATATGTGGGCTTGGAACTGCCTGCTTAAAAATAAATTTTCTTAATAATTATGTTTGCTTGTAAGTGCTTGTAACTATCAAGATATGTTTTCAATATACATTCATTTGCATAATCTAATGGTTGTTTCACATACACTTCTTCTTCTAAAACCCATAGAAAACTATTGATTTGACATGCATCTAATAAATTTTTGAATTATTTATGTTATTATGGCTAAGACCATTCTAACTACATCAAGCTTTTTAATTGGTGCAAATGTCTTATCATAGTCAATTCCATGTCATTGGGTAAAACATTTTTCTACTAACCTTATTTGTATTTCTCAATAGATCACCTAAATTATATTGAACTTAGTCTTACAGACCCATTTGAATCTTAAGCAATATTTACCTTCAAATAGATCTACTAACTCTCATGTTTCATTCCTTTTGATGCAATCTATCTCTTCATCCAAAACCTTATCTAATTTTCTTTCTTGATTGATTGCCTCAAAATATATAGGATTATGTCACATCCTAGCTAATTAATTCTAATAGAAGTAGAGGAGAGTAAAGGAAAGAGTATGGGCGCCACAACAAAGAAAGAGGAGATATGGTGCATTTAATAAGGTATGGAACCCTTGTCATTTCTCCTCCAATGTCACGTGAAGGGAGGGGCATCCATTCTTTTGCGTGAGAAGACAACTTCATAAGTGGAATGATATGGTGCACCTGGCAGCTCATTGAAATGAAATGAAATGAATAATTTTAATGATGTCCACAAGGCCAAAGAAGCCTATGGGGCCCAAGAGAAACACAAGAGCCTCCCACAAAAAGGCCCTAAACAGATTGCAAACTCCATTCGAGATCAACCCTTCTACAGTGAATTTGATGATGAAGTTTCTAGTTTTGTCTAACCTTGATTCTTCATATAGGGTATTTAAATTATCGACCTGCATGGTGTCCGCATAACTAGCCCAGATGTCTTTATACCTGAGCACTCCATGGTGAAATGTCATTCCATCTCCACCATACCCATGTTACAAAATCGACATTTTCTATTTTCCCACTTCTCTTTAGGAACCATCCACCTACCCGTTTCACACCTAATATGGTGTGAACTAGTACACAATTGAGCTATCAACATTTTTACTTTCCATTTGATATTCGCTCCTATATAGGCCTTTCTTCACGGTCCCTCGTGGGATTGAATTCTTTGATATAATAATCCTTTTTACGCCCTTTTTTTTCATCCATATAGCATATTTAGATTTTTCTCTCACATATTTTTTTATTTCTTCATTTGTGTTTGGGCACTCATGCATCTCAACATCCCACTTTTTCATCCATTTGATATATTGTTTCATCTGGGTGTTCTTTCTTCTAGTTAGCTCTTCTTTCACGATTAACATAGGCCAACAATGACTCTCCATATTTTGAACCTCCTTTAGGTAGCTTAATAATTGGATCATCACTGAGGCCTCCAAGGGAAAAGTGCCATTCTCCACCAATAAAATCTCATAAGGCACTATAATCTTAAGCTTGAGGCTTCTTATAATTAGACTTTTTTGTATTCTTTCCACTTGTCTCCATTTCTGGTCTAACATATTGCTGCCCCAAGGCTCACACCCATATAGGATCACCAGAGTGACAAGAAGCCCAAAAAGCATTCTTTTATTTTTCCAATCCCATAATTCAACATTTCTACATCTATTTTTCAAAGAGTATAGAACTTTCCAACCTCCTTGAATTCTTTTTGCTCTACATATTTCCCAGCTAAGTTTGTTGTGAAAATCAAGCCCAAGGTACTTGTACTCGTCCACTATTTTGAATGACCTACTTTCAAAGAGAAATTCAATTTGCTATTTTTTTCTTGACAATGAGAAGATCATTATTTTGGTTTTGCTAGTGTTCACTTGCATCCCGACTTCTTGACAAAATGTTTCAAGAGCGTTCAAATTCTTTCTCAAATCAAGAGCAGTTTTAGCAATTAATATGAGATCATCAGCATATAAGAACAATTTTATTACAAAGTTGGCCAAATGAATGTCCAACCTTGTCTAACCATTCTTCCAACTTATCGATGTAATTCCCAAATAACATTGGGGAAAGTGGGCAACCTTGCTTGACACCAGCATCGCGGCTAAAAGATTCTGACATTCCATCATTGGTTCTTATTTTCGCTCTGACTTGCTCATAGAGCCTATGCATAGCTGCCCTAAGCTCATGCAGAACACCCAAATCCTCCATTCTCTTCAATAACTTACCTCGTGGAACTGTGTCAAAGGCCTTTTTAAAGTCAACAAAGCAGCAATAAGCTTCATCGCCTTGAACATCCCAAATTTTCTCAATCAAGAATCTAAGTGTAACTCCATGGTCAATAGTGGAATGTTTGGGCCCAAAACCAACTTGTCCCTCAGCCCTTTTTCCATCTTATTCAACCCACCTGCTAATCTTGAGCTCAATCATGCTTCCAAAAAGTTTTCCTAGAAGAGGATTAATCATAATAGTGCGGTAGTTTGATAGGTTATTTATGTCACCACTTTTGTGTAATGGAATAATAACACTAGTGGCCCATCCTTCTCGAAAGCCTTCTTGAATAACCCTATTGAAAATACCCCTGATACAAGGTGCAAGGACCTCGATACCCCACTTTAAATGCTTTGCTTGCTGCCCATTAATATCTTGCGCTTTCCCTCCTGCCAACATTCTTATGCCTTGACTAATATCTTCTATGGTGAACAGTTTGATGGCCGCATTGATTATTGGAGGTCTATGTTTATCTTGCTCATGCTCATAAAGAATTTTTGCATAGTCTAGCCATTGTAGGTTTGTAATATTATTTTCCATTTTTTTTCTTTTTTGTTGTAGGTCCTTCCAAATTTTTTTGGTGTTGTTCTTTCCAAGGGTGATTAGCTCCAATCTTCTTGTACTTACATATTTTTCTTTTTTACTTCGTATCACCCTTTTATACTCTTTCTTGTTTTCAATTGTCATTCCTTCCTCATGGAGCTTCCTTTTTTGTTAACTTGCACTCTTCATAAAACAATGAGTTTTCTAGGAAAGTATTTGTATTTCCTCTCTTGGGTCTACTCCTCTTACACACATCCAAAGCTTTGTGTACTAGAGGAATCAATGTGTTCTTGTTTATTGAGTGTTGCTTTATGTAATCTATTTTTTTTCCAGATTCCTGAAATAGATTTTTGAGGGCATCCTTGAAGATTTTCTGATTTTCTTGAGTCATGAGAATCCCTCCTTGCAGGGGTGCTTTCTTCGTTCTAATAAGGCCTTGTTCCCCTTCCTGCTTGATTATGTGGATGTCAAGTTTTACATATATTAGATTTTGATCTGATTTCAACTCTATTGGACATTTACCAACACTAGCTCCATTATCCTTGTTGTATAGTTATGAGATAGAATGACATAATCCACCACACTTTGTCCATTTGAGGTCTTACAAGTGATGTTGCCCGATCTTGGCAAAGATCTCATACCATTGCATATTACCAAGTTGAATAAACTGCATACTCCCAACAATTCTACCCCAAAGTGAGTGACATTACATTTATTATCTTGAGAGGTTCGTTCCCAAAGTTGATGGTTCTCTTCTTCCAGCCATAGCGGATAATCGTTCTCTTTATCTTTTCTTTCCAAGTTAAGAGCTTGAGCGTTAGCTATCCTAGCATTAAAATCACCTATTAATATAACTTCGCCCATAGTGTTAAACACTGAAATGTCTTTTTCGAGAGAGGCAAAGGGATCTTCATGGTCTAGACTCATTTTCTTATAAGATTTGGAGCATTTTGGGGTGAAGTAGCAAGCAGCCAATCTAATTGTAGTCTGATTTTCTATTATTTTTAACCATATGTACTGTTTCTTTGGATCTTCTTTCTCCACTTTTATATTTTTGTCCCATGATTCTTTGATTAGGACTGCAACTCCACCATGACCTTTTCCATTTTCTGTTCTCTCATTCCAAATTGAGATCTTTTTATATCCTTCAAAATCTAGAATTTTACACCCTTCATGCTCATGAGTCTTAGTAAGGATAATAATGTATTTTTTTCAGTTGCTATGGGCCCTAAACCAGGTCCTCTTCTCCAAGGATAACCTCTGCAATTCCAACTTACTATAGATAAAGATTCTTGCGGGGCCCCGAGTTCCTATTTTTGATGCATAACTCTATCACTAACTTGGCCTTGCCATTTTGCAACCAAGCCCATTTACCTTCACTTCTTGTTGTTTTTAGCTTTTCCAACTCTTTTCATCTTTCTTCTTGTTGTGTTATGGTTAGGTCCTCATCAAGGTAGATTTGTGTACCTTTAAGGAACCTCTTGTTCCTTAGTAGCACATTTTTTGTCCTCAAGTTTCCCCAAGGTTACTCTTACATTCCTATTCTTGCCACCGTCTATCCATTTTCCAATCCTATTTGCTTGATGAATAATCCCTAACCATTGAAGTTCATCCTAAAAGAAATCCCTTGCCAACTCTTTTGTATTTTCTTTCTCACAATAGTCTTCTAGCCCTTTAACAATGAAATGCATAGTCCTATCATTTTTTTCCTCTTCCTCTCTTAACTGCCTCCTATCTTTCTTTTCTATAATGTCTCTTTGTGAATCTGATGGTCCTCTTACTACATGAGCCCAAGATTTGGCCTCTTCTAATTGATCCCTTAGTTGCTCTTCTTTTAACTTCATGTTGTTCATTACTGATTGTATTTCCTTTAATTGTGAATTATTGCTTTCAACTACCTCTTTTGGATTACTTGTGCTTGTTGCATCAATTTGAACTAAAATTTGTCTTATCGATAATAATTCTTGTTCCCCTTTTTTCATGGAGATTTGTAGTTTGTTTATCTATTCTTTGAGAAAATTGTTCTCCCTTGTTAACTGCCAATTGGCTTCTATGACCTCTTTCACTTTGGTGCATTCATAGAGCTCTCTTGTTTAAAAGTATTGGAGTCTCTTCTTCATGTCCATTATCTCATTAACATATAAATCAGAGGACCACATAAGTGATGTTGTGGTGGGGCTATACATATTAGAGTTAACTTCCTCCCCCAACATCTTGTCTACATGAATGCTTTCATCTTCATTTTGCTTCTTTCTTGAGACTATGTGAGATATTGAGCTCACAGTTTTTTTTCCTTTAGATTGCCCTGTTTGCTCTTATTGAATTTCTATTGTAACACTTGTATTCTTAGGTTATATCCTCAGAAGAAATGCTGCAAGCTTTCCCTTCTCTACCAACTTCACTTTTCGAGTTTTCCTATGCCTTAGAATCCCCTTGTACTATTTTGTGTTTACATAGACACACCTTTCCCCCATGCCTAAAAGGTTATTTTATGGGTAGCCTACCACACATGTTCCCCACATGTTATTCGTTCCCTCAACGAACGTTGAAGGTTCCATTGGAAGGTGTGCTGAAAAGTTAAAAGGAATTAAAAAATTCCCCTGAGCTAACATGCCATTCATAGGCCACTGTGAATCCTTTTTTCTTTTTCTAGTTATTTCAACACTATTTGGTCTAGGTGTTTTTGATCCATTTGCTTTAGACTAGATTGAAATAGTGTTAGTTCCAGTTACAACATTCTCTTTATTTGTGTACCCCAAAATTAATAGATCCTCCACATTTCCATCACACCCTTTTAGATATTGCCATTGGATCTATTTTTCCAACTTCATTTTCCCTAATGTTTCAACCAGATCTGAACTATTGATAATAGTAACAAAATTTGCTTTGTTTTCCCCCTCTGAACCTACCAGACACTCAACCCACATGTCATGCCCTAGCATTAGGGCACACCCATTTTGATTTTTTGGTTTGAGAGCTAAGTTTACAGGTTTTCTTACGGTTTAAAATCTTTGTTTAATGATATGCTGGTTACAAAAATGTAGGGTAAAAAGAGACAAAGACAAAGCAAAGATAAGGTAGGGCACACTTGTTTCTGATGCCAAAAAAATTGCTGCTAGAAAGGGGCAAAGAGCCAAAAGAGACCCGTTGCTACCATGACCCACCACACACACTTGCCTATCCCCTACTACCTACTGTTCCTGACTTCATCCCACGAAGGGTGAAGAGCTTGAAGGCAGCCACGTGTGGGTTGAAGATTCTCCATGCTTGTTAGCAGTCTTTGCACCTATTAGCAGTCTCCAATCTCCGCGCCTGTTGCAATTTGGTCCATAATTGGGCATTTGTGTGATATTTTTGAGGAAGATATTGTCATGTCCCCCAAATCTAGCGTACAATAATTTATGCACGTAAGTATTATCGGGCAGATTTCCTTATGATAACACCTATACCCATGATACGCATGATATTATACCTGTGATACGCATGATATCAACATTATCTATTCCACAACAATATGGTTGGAATCTTAAGCATCCCACGTTGGTACATAAAGTCTGACTGATTCCATTCAACGATAGTCTTATGATCGGGCTTTCTATTGGGACATAATTACTATATGTTTCCATCACTAGAATTGTTAAATAAACAGATATGACCTATTACTCCATAATGGAATAGATCCTCACCTCTTTTCTCTTGCTAACCTCATTGGATGGAAGATTTACTGTGCCAAGGGCACGTGCATGATCTCGAGTTGGACACCCTTAAGGTTTATTACCCGTCTTGGGCTCCGTCCAACATTGGCTCGATTTATCCGCCTTTCCCTTAACACACTCCCTATCAAGCATTAGCGAAAGGGGATTTGGCCTAGAGTTTCTTCCCGTAGTAGTAAGGTCATAGAAGCTTAGTAAGGTGCAGTAATTGCTATAAGCAACATTATTGTGTGATAAATATTATCCATTAATCTTAAATGTGGAATTAGTTATTCATCTATGTTGAATAGGTGAAATCCAATATATTGGCGTATATATTTATTAATTGCAATGTGTGGCATTTAATATGCATTAACTTATCATATTTTACTTGGCTGAATTCACAGTTTAGCACAGATTTGAGTGTTAGAAGCATTCATTGATATTTAATAAGATATGCGGTTAGTAAACTTACAGTATCCCACTGCCATAGTAATCTGTATTGATTCCATAATCCCTCAATGCTTAACCCGTTGGTGAGGGTACTTACCTTTGAATGACATGCTAATTGCAACTCTTTCGAATGTGTTTTCCATGAGTTGATCCATCTTCTACCTTGGATGTAGTGATGATCATCCTAAGATTCGATTGATCCGTTCTTAACATTTAGAAGATATCGTCAGTATATATCAAACAAATAGTAATCTATTATCCATACTTATATTAAGCATTATAATTACTCATAAAGCTCAATAATTTCTACAAGCATCATTATTGAATTAGTGTATATGATATATACATATATATACATATATATCATTATTCTCATATATTAGTGTATATGATATATACATATATATACATATATATCATTATTCTCTCCTTATATTTAGCCGATAGGCTATTATATGTGGGGGAACCCACCGGCATTTCCCCCAGTCTGACGCCGGCGGGAACCCCCATGAAAGGCGCGTTCATTGTTTCCGACCACCTTGGCCACCGGGACCCTCTGTGTACGATGCCATAGCTGGCACATTTAATGATCTCAGTCACGCCGTCGAGAGAAAAAAGCTCAAGTCCGAGGAGGATTCGTCTACGGCGATTTCAAAATTGCTGAGGTGGATGCTTTCATTTGCACTTTTTGTTTCAACGTACGAGCGCCTGGGGGTTGCGGTGTGGCTCTTTTTTTTGCTTGTGGGATTCATTCTGCACACAGCTCAGAAAACGGTAGGGTTTCTCGGTCACTCGAACGTTGGCAAAATGGGCGTGGCGACCACACTCAAGGCGATTTCGCAGGTTCGGAGGGGCCGAAGCCTGCGGAAGAGGGATTCCCGGCTGCCGATCTGGAGCCGAGCTAGTAGGTACATAACACGCTGTGTACTTAAACGCCTCCCAAATCAGTTTTGTCTCCGTCACCGAAGGGATTTCAGTCCACTGAGTAACACTTCTTTCGGCCAATTTCGGTTTCACACTATAACTTGAGAATACATTGGCAAAACAACTATATTTGCCGTTGGTTATAAGTGACTTTCCGCTTCCGTACTCTGCACGAGCATCGGCGACAAAATTTCGAATATTATTTCGCATGTGGTTCCTAAATTTCTCACCAAATACGCAATAGCAGACCAAAATTAGGAGTCCTTTTCATAAGATATTTATTATTCAATCAATAAATTAATTTATATTAAAAATAATTCTTTTATAATATACCATCCATATATATGACCACACTTTATAATTAAAATTCATACATCTTATAATAAACCATTCATCTATGTGTGAAGGCTAACCCTAATTTCTTAATTTCCCACATTCGCACCTTACGTGGCACTTCATTTTCAGAAATTTGTATAGAAAAATCATGCTAATAATTAGAAAACCTTGTTCTTTGAATTTTATATTTGGAATTTGGTCTTCACTATAAGCTGGTGATTCAAATTATTCCCATTTGGAATTTACCATGCATTTCCATTTGACTTATAGTTATTCCTGTTTTCCTGGTTTTGGAGTGGAATTTGCATTTCAAGCTGAAGATAGTATTGTTCCTACTTTTCTATTTGGAACTATTCTTCATGAATTTTTTAATAATTTTTGAAAGATAAATAATTTTTAATAATTTTTGATGATTAATCATGGAGTTTGATTTGAAATGTTGAGGAAAAAAATCCACGGTCAAAACCAGAAACTATACACAATAATCTTATGGACTGTGAAAATCATATATCGACAATGTATCATAATCTACAACAAACATATTTAAATAAAAAAAATTGGTTGTTGGATTGAATAGCAAGGATTGGTAGGTTTGATGGCGGAAGTAAGGAAGGATTCATTCACAAATTCAAAGGAGGAAGGAATGAAAGAGTATAGAAAATGAGGACACCATGTTCTTCCCTTAGAATCAAGTTAGAAGTAAAATAAAGTTGAGAATATGTTAGACTGCAGACAATTAATATTACATTCAAGTGTTTGAAATATAGAAAATCATAAAATGACATGCAGTCAAAAGTTTAAAGTTAAATTTTTTATCAAAGAAATATAGATCATAAAATAAATTTTATTATTGAAATATACAAATGATAAAATATATTACTTATGTTGTTATTTTTGGGTATGTATTGTGTTTTTCTACTTTACATAAGATTAAAATTATTAAGACAAAGAATTTTCTCTTCAAAAATAATTCATAAATTAATGGATAGGAAACTAAAAGTTCTAAATGAATAACATGCAACAAAAAAATCTTAGGCGAAATTTCTAACACCGAGATGTTAAAAAATGAAAATTAAGTAATTTTTAATATTTATATTTTACATTAATGAATGTTTAGAATTCATATATTCATTGATTTTTATTTTAAAATGATTTAAAAAATTAAATTAAAAAAAAATCAAATATATTTTCATATTTTTTAAAGATAAATAATTTTTAATATTTTTTTGTACATTTATAATTTTTTTTTTATTTTAAAGTTCTTAATTGCGATTGTCACATCCATTTTGAATGCCTGACACTTGTATTCGCACGTCTTTTGTACACACAATTTTGAATGCCTCCAACCCTTTTGACTCCCATTAAATCTGTAGCCTATCGACGTACAAGTGCTAGTAATTAGCATTCATATATCTATGTTTACGTAATGATTCTTTCCTTACATTAGTATTTGTTTTTATATATTATTCATTATCAGTTTTATCTTATGATTATCCAATAATATACATGGCTTTATATTTTAATGCATACCAGTTATTGTATCTGCTATTCCTATTTCCAGAAGCTTTCATATAATGATCCCATCGATTAATATACATTTAACTTCATTCCACTTCCTAGCTGCATATCTTCCTTTAAATCTCCATATTTTATCTCTTAATTTTACATATTATATCTCTCCTCCTCTCTCAAAAAATATTCCCTTAATTGTCTGCTGCTGCACTTGAAAGATATTAGACTTTTTTTCTTATTTCATTCTCTTCGATGCCCCCTTTTATATCCATGACATGGTCAAAGGATATGAGCTTTCATTATGTTTATTTGACAAGGGGTGCGCCTCTTGTATTATGTTAACACTACTAATTGATAAATCGTGTGTTAGTAATAATAATTAACATTATTCCTTGCCTTAGATGAGTTCGTTACTTTATATGCATAATAACCATCTCTAAGCATTGCTGCTTTATTGATTGCTACACTTTAATCATCCTATATTCATCGCCTCCAAACGATTTTTGAACTCCTCTTCTTATAATTCTAGTGGTATGCATTCTTCACATCGACTGTCTTTCATCGGGTCTTTGCACATTGTAGAGGAATGCGGTGGCTTAAGAAATGCTTATCTTAACATTGATAAAATATATTTCTGTAATTGTGATTACCACATCCAATATATAGCAATTTGATAAAAGCCAGCATACTGAAGATAAACTCACGATAATATGGGAGCTCGATAATCAATTGAAGATATGGGACTAGAGGGCACTGTCTATGCAGGTGACAATTTGCACCAGGCATCCGATAGTCTTGCAGGTATTGTGCGGCTATGCCTCTGATAGTCCACCCCACATACACGTCTATCTGTTGAGGACGGAAACCTTGTTTGTAGTCCCACCACCTAGGCCCAGTTAATGCCCAGATTGAGGCAGAGGGCCTGAATTCAGGGCTTAAATTTGATGGGAGCATCTAACAAACAATTTTCTTTGTGAAGTTGCCTTTCAAATATTAAAGGTTATCTATATTAAGAACATATATGTAGATTGAAAAAACATATATAGGAATAATTACATAAATTTTTTGATAGTTGAACTAAAATTTTACCTTTCAAATGACAGAGTCTTCCTAAAATTTCAGTTGTATTTTACAACTAAAATGACTAAATCTGGCCATATGACCATCAAATTTAAGCCCTGGATCTGCTAAAACCCTCAATTTACCAATATAAAAAAAAAAAAAAAAAACAGAAATTGATAGCGAGACATGTTTAGTCAATTAAAAGTTTAAAACAATATTCCACCCGCTACTTATCAATGAAACAATCTATGCAAACACATACTTTACCACTATTGAAAAGCAGAAGCAGAACTATGATTTTCATAAAGTGAGAAATAGAATATCATTTTCTATTTTCAAACATTGTAAACAAAAACACACATATATTTTTTGCTCTGCATATACAGCATTGCAAAAACAACGAGTAAGATGATCCATGAGTTATATACACTCTACAACTGTCAAACTCATGCATACCAACAAAAGATTCAGACTCATTAAAGTGAAGCATTAGCCTAACTCTAACAAATGCCCATGCCTCAAACCCGAATATACAAGTACTTCGCCTGCTTCGAAAAACGACATGCAACCCTGCTTTTTGTTTTGTCACAGCATTCATGGCCCATGTCCAATGTTTTTTTGTATTATCAAAGGAAATGTTTTTATTATCTTTAGGTTTGAAGACTTTTTTCCATCCCTTTCGAATATTATGAATCATTGGCCATACCTATGTTTTGTTGCTCTTTATGAATGATCTCCTCCTCACACTTTATCACTGGGTTATAAACTTATATGTGAAAGGCAAGGAACTGGACACAAGAGGTTAGGGAATCTAACTCGAGCAACATAAAATTGGCAGCACCATAATAAGCTAGCTGTCCCATGAGTGTTAACGCATCATTCTCAGCGGGTGCTGTTGAGAGAATTTAGGGGCCTCTTTGATAAATCTAATTCAATACAATTTTCAATTATTTTGATCTTTCTCTATTAAAAGTGGCTGGGCATAACAGTAAATCTAACAGTATAGTTTAAAGGAATTGAAATTTCTCAGAAAAATATTTTACTAGTTGATAACTGTCGCTTGCATAATTTGGAATCTTCACCTTCAAAGTTAGAGAGGCCAATTTTATCAGAGGAAAGCTTGTGCAGGTGCTGCAGAGAGACTGGAGGTTTCCCATAGATGCGGATGTTAAAAAAATTATAGATTTCTATATCTACCTGCCAAATGGCAGACCTTTGTTGGGATATAAGACTAACAATTGTATCTACATTGTAGATGCTGAGAAGATTTAATTTTCTGATAAAGCTATTTTCATGCAAACTCTTCAAATTTTCCAGAAGTATCTAAAGAAAGCTTCGACTCTCCCATTTATATTTGAAGTAAATATTCTATTCATCCATGAAAGAGATGCATACTTCTAGGTCCCAGCCCAGCCAACCAAAACCCCTTGTGTGAACTAGGGGACCGTTTCACTTCATTCATATATCCTGTAAATTTTGTACCCCATGGCTTTGAAATAGTGAGCTGAGTAAACCTAGCCTTGTACCCCATGGCTTTGAACTAGTGAGCTGAGTAAACCTAGCCTTGCCAATCCCCCTAGATTAATTTATGCTAATTTCACCATTCAGTTACAGAGACAAGTGCTATACAGAGCATGCACAAGGTGTCCATCATCTCGTAAGGATTCAAATCCTAGAAGCTTAGAAGAATCATGATGATTTAATTTAAAAATTTTAAAAATTCAAAAATGGTCTCAGGTTATCCTTGAGCGGCATAATCCCGTTCAAAATTTGATTTTTCAGAGAATTTTTTTTCAAAATAAAATCGTTTAAATTTTATGTGTCCTTTTTAAAAAGGATGTGCACAAATTGTGAAATCATACTAATACAGTTTATACCATGACTATTTAGAGGTGCAGTTTCTACTAATGCTAGAAACTGCACCTCTAAATAGTCATTGTAGAAACTGTATTGAATTAGATTTATCAAACAGGACCCTAAATTCTCTCAACAACCCCTAATTGAAGACCGATTTTAAAGGGGCATGAGCTTACATACAAACTATAGTCTTTTATGTCGCTTGTGTTGCAGTATACTGAAATATGCGAATTTTAGGTCACTTAGCGTCTAACTTTCCCTAAAGGGTCGAGACATTAGCTATTGGAAATAATTTCTGAATTGTTGTGGGAAAACGGTTAATTGTTTCTGGAAAAACCACACCGTTCCTTCTTCGATTGCCAGTTGCACTGCACCAGCGAGTAAACATGACATCTGCACTTTTGTAAGTATTGTTCCCATCTTTTGTAATCATAACTTAACCACTTCATCCAAATCTTTCTGCGATAGCTACTACTTGCGATTCTTTAATGGTTAATTGAGGATTACAAACATATATTGGAATCAAGCTAATTGAAAAGAGTTGTATTCTTAAAAACAAAAGAACTGAAAATGTAAAAAATATATCTCAAAATGATATTTTATCTAAATGTGTCCCTTTATTTTCCTTTTCATTGTAAAATAATTCACCGATTTCTACCTTCATTTAATTGAATTTAACCATTATCATGCGTTGAGGTCTTTGCATAAAAATTGTACTATCAGTTATTTGTTCATAAAATACTCAGATACATGAGAAGAAAGCTAACTTTCTATTTCCTTAAATGGCAATGCAGAGCACCATATATTCTTGATGGTCATGGAATTGCGACGAAAGTAAAAAATGCAAGAGGACAGAATTGGAGGAGTGATGCCAGCATTGATTGCCCCAACTATAACTATAAAATCGACAATAATCATGTATGGCCTCAATCTACTTGCTAATTGCAATTCTCTATGACTGAATATTTTTGTTTCTCCAAAGTCCACATTCCACACTATTGAGTAGTTTGCAACATCTAAGTGGAGATGAGCCTTATCCAGCTAGAATATTAAATCTATTGCTTTCTTTGGATAATTAGAATATATAACTTTAACAATGAGATGTGATGCCTTCAAAACTGGTAAGAGAAAGGAAACTTGATACCAGAAGATCTTGGATCAAAAGGTGGGCATTTCCAATGGGTTTAATAAGCTCTTACTTTCAATCGAACTAACCACTGCAATACTTCTACTAACCAATGCTTTCCTTTGACTAAGCACCTTGAAAGGTGGCATAGCCCCTTCATGAATTAGCAAAAGATGGCTATTAGCTTTTGGTTCCATAAAAAGCACTTCAATTTTCCAAGTACCTGCTGCTAAGAATTTTTAGGGCCAATTCTTAGTAACTTTCCAAATCGTACCTGTTGAGAAAAATTTAGGGGTAATTTGCATGAGTTTTCACTTTTGCAAAAAATTGACACAAAAATTCATCTCTAAGCATTAACCTTACATAAGTTCTAGTGGAAAAATCTATTCTTCTCATTTTTAAGGCTGCCCATTTCCACAGAATTACATGGCAATATTTTATGGGATCTTTTGCTTTTATACTTTTGTCCATGTCCTTAGTCAAAACCTTTTATGCTGAGGCCACATAGGACAGTAACTAGCGTGTAAGAAGATTTGCATCTATCTTCAAAGCACTGACAGCTCTGCAAGGTTTTAAATTATGGGTGCTTAAGGAAATTGAAAAAGCGGTTGATTCCATTTCCAAGCATTCTTATGGTTCATTTGTTAGGGAAGGTTGCATGGTGTATTTTACTCAAATTTTCAATACCCAAAAATTTGGATACAATATTTTGTCCAATTTTAAAGTTTTATTATTTCTTATGGAATTCCCATTTGGGTATGAGGCTTTGTTATGGAAGTTCTGTAATACTTGTCTTAATTGAGCTCATTCCATTTGACTCTACAATTCGTCATCAAATTTTTCTACTACATTGATAAGAAACCAATACCCCCATTTTATATAAGGTGATAGGATGGCTACCTTTTGTTAAATTTTATGGGCATTCAATCTTCTCAATGAGAATTTTTTTTCCTAAATTTTGCTTATCTCTCAATTCCCTTTTATGGGTTGAGTAGAATGTATCGGGTCTTGTAACATTTTGTCTTATTGAAAGGTGGCTAACAATTCTTTTAATGGTTGAGCAAGCAAAAAAACTAGGTTAGAAAAGAAAAAGAATGTTGGTATTCATGTATATTTGACATCAATTGATGCAAGATTACTAATAATGTAACTGGCCTAGGCTACTTGCAAGTGTAAAATTTGACCCTTCAGATCAAGAACTTTTGAGACATTTATCAGAAAAAGTTGGAATTGATAAGGCAAAGCCTTATCCCTTTATACATCCTGAATAATTGTCAATTTTTGTTTCGCCGATTTATATATCTATTTGGCTTATCTGAAGGTTTTTGATAGGAATTAAACAAGATGGTAGTATTATTAATTTTTTCTATAAAACAAGCAAGGCTTATCCAATAGGTATTGAAAAATCTTAAGTGATGTTTCTATTGGAGGAAAAGTATGTTGGCACAAGACAGGCAAAACAAAGCCTGTAATTGAAAATGAGAAACAAAAAGGATGCAAGAAGATCATGGTTTTGTATACTTCTGCAAAGGGTTCAAAAGTCAGGAAAACTAATTGGGTGATGTATCAGTACCATCTTGGTACTAAGGATGGTGAATGGGAGGGTGAATTTGTTGTATCAAAAGTATTCAATCACCAACAGACTAAGCAATGTGAAAAAAGTGATCCACAGGTACATCAAGAGGATATTGCGACTTTGATAAGCAAGGGGGGTCCGATTACAATCAATGCATGCACTCTTCCCATTCAATCATGTTCAGGAAACACACATGCTTGCCTTGATGTAGTCAAAGAAGAGTAAACGCCTTGTATAGTTTCACCTTAGGTAAAACTCAAGAATCAATAAACAAGTGATTTTGCTTTGATTTCGTTCAAGTTGGTCTTTTAGGTTCTTCCATCAACATTTTGTAGTGCTTTTCTATTGAAACACGCTATTACATTTCATCATCTAGGTTTAAGAGTACATATATGTTCAAAGGTTTGTTACCTTTCCCACATAGGGTTTTTAAACATATAGAGGAATATGTCATTCACCCTTTCCCACACAGAGTTCTTTATCACTTAAGAAGACCAATCATTTACACTTTACCAATCAAAATTCTTACCATGTAAGAGTAATATTCATCCACCCTTTCTCATAGTTTTTTACCACTTAATAGGAACAAGCAACAAAGAATAGAGTTATGTCTGACCTCAGTCTTTCACTAATTTAGAAGTAATTCATAATATGATAAAGTCTCATAGATTGTTTTAGTATGATGAAGGATATTGAAACCATTTTACTTACTTATATCAATTGCTACAACTTTCTTAAGTGATGTACTAACATTTAGATATATTTGTAGTGCTAACTTGATTTCTTACATTGTACAGGCTTTACAATAATGGAAAACCCTAATTCAAATGTTTCCCAGGCTCAAATTAAATCATTGTCTAGTGTTGCTTCTGAGATAACAGATCCTACTACTGAGGTGAGTCTTAGGGGTAGAAAAAGAAAAAATTTGGAGAATCCTTGTGAATTGGATGATATTGGGCATGCAACAAAGATGTTAAACCAATCTCAGTAGAGTGAGGGTTGATCAAGACATAGTTGCAGGAAGTGGTGGTAATAATGGCATGGAAAACACTAACCCTAACCCAAACACATCTAACAAAAAGGCTAACATAGACGATCATGGTAGGAGAGTTAGGGCTAGAAAATGTGGTTGATTCATTGGAGTCGCTGATGCCTGTGGTCATTGGCAAGCCAATATATGGTATTCTATTAATTTTCTTCATTTATTCTTTTGTTTTATGCTATCTTCTAATTAAAATATAATACATTGAACATCATATCTTTCTTCAACAAAAATTTCTGAGAAGATTTTTATGTCAATCTTTTAGGTCAGATTGTATAGCTCATATTTAGGAGGATTCCATTTTTCTGTGGGTTAATTTTTATGACTGAAAGGTGAATTGGAAACTTTTTGAGTGATGTTAAAAGATGTTATGAGTTCAATAATAATGAATTCCTAAAATGTCTAACAAACAATATATTTCACTACAAAGAACACTTATAATATTTGTTTTTGATGATGATGAAAGAGAAGAATTTAGAAAAAAGTTGTTGGGCAGAAGTAGTATTTACAATTTTTCTTTTTAAAATTTATTTGAATGTAGAAGATTTTTTAATAAAAAAGTGAATAATAGAAAGAGTTTTGTTATTTTTAGTGTAATATATTATTAAATGTTTTAAATATTTAAAATTTAACAGAATTAATCTAATCTTTGGATCATGTTATTTGTGATCTATTGTTAAATCAAGATTAAGTAATATCTTAATAAAATAAATTTTAAGAAAATTTTAATCATAAAGTCTTTCCACAAATAAATTATAGAGATTTAAATTTTTAAATATTCCTTTTTATAAATTATATTTTAAAATTTTATTATATATTAAAAATCATATTTTATTATATATTAAAAATCATATTTTATTATATATTAAAAATCATATTTTATTATATTAAAATATATTCTAAAAATAAATATACATATTTAAAAAATAAATAATATAAATATCCATTTCATCAATTTTTTTTGTATAAGTAGTAATAAATTCACATTTATTTTAATGTTAGGCAAACATTTTATTGCTAATGTTGCAACATTTTACAATTAATGTTGGTTACATATAGTTTATTGTATATCCTGAGGAAAAGCTATGCTAGTCAAAGGTGATCGAGACGGGAGGTTAAATTATCTCTAAATAGACTATGACATGAATTTAATGAAATAGGTTGGTTACAACAATTTTGAAACAATATATAAGTATGCCAATTCTTTACATTCTTGATCTTATTCATTTTCCCTAGTTTTGTAGTGGAGAAAGGCATTTAATGTTGATGTGAACAAATTTGTAGACGAGCTCATTGAACAATCAAGCATATATTCATAAGGTTGTACTAAAGGGTTAAATAATGAAGTTGGGCATGAACTTCTAAAATTGATCTCATTTTGTATGTAGGTGCTTGAATACATGAGGTTTACTTATATATGTGGGCTTCGAACTACCTGCTTAAAAATTCATTTTCTTAATAATTATATTTGCTTGTAATTGCTTGTAACTATAAAGATATGTTTTCAATATACATTCATTTGCATAGTCTAGTGGTTGTTTCACATACACTTCTTCTAAAACCCATTCAAAACTATTGATTTGACATGCATCTGATAAATTTTTGAATTATTTATGTTGCTATGGCTAAGACCATTCTAACTACATAAAGCTTTTTAATTGGTGCAAATTTCTTATCATAGTCAATTCCATGTCATTGGGTAAAACATTTTTCTACTAACCTTATTTGTATTTCTCAACAGTTCACCTAAATTATATTGAACTTAGTCTTACAGAACCATTTGAATCTTAAGCAATATTTAGCTTCAAATAGATCTACAATCTCTCATGTTTCATTCCTTTCGATGCAATCTATCTCTTCATCCAAAACCTTATCTAATTTTCTTCCTGGATTGATTTCTTGAAAATATATAGAGGATTGTGTCACGTCCAAGCTAATTAAGCCTAATAGAAGTTAAGGAGAGTAAAGGAAAGAGTATGGGCACCACGACAAAGAAAGAGGAGAGATGGTGCATTTAATAAGGTATGGAACCATTGTCATTTCTCCTCCAATGTCACATGAAGGGAGGGGCGTCCATTCTTTATCGTGAGAAGATAACTTGATAAGGGGAATGATAGGGTGCACTTGACAACTCATTGAAATGAAATGAAAAATTTTAATGATGTCCACAAGGCCAAAGAAGCCTATGGGACCCAAGAGTAGCATAAGAGCCTCCCACAAAAAGGCCCTAAACAGATTGCAAACTTCGTTTGAGATCAACCCTTCTACAATGAATTTTGATGATGAAGTTTGCAGTTTTGTCTAACCTTGATTTTTTAAATAGGGTATTTAAATTATTGACCTGCACAATGTCCCCATAACTAGCCTTAATTTCTTTATATGCTGAGCACTCCATGGTGAAATGACATTCCGTCTCCACCATACCCATGTTACAAAATTGACATTTTCCATTTTCCCACTCCTTTTTAGAAACTACCCACCTCCCTGTTTCACACCTAAGACGGTGTGAACTTGTACGCAATTGAGCTATCAACATTTTTACTTTCCATTTGATATTCACTCCTATATAGGCCTTTTCGTCATGGTCCCTCGTGGGATTGAATTCTTTGATATGATAATCCTTTTTACGCCCTATTTTTTTTCATCCATATAGCATATTTAAAATTTTCTCACATATTTTTTTATTTCATTTGTGTTTGGGCACTCATGCATCTCAACATCCCACTTTTTCATAAATTTGATATTTTGTTTCATCCAAGTGTTCTTTCTTCTAGTTAGCTCTCCTTTCATGATTAACTTAGGCCAACGATGACTCTCCATATTCTGAACCTTCTTTAGGTAGCTTAATAACCGGATCATCATCGAGGCCTCCAAGGGAAAATTACTAGTCTCCGCCAATAAAATCTAATAAGGCACTGTATTCTTAAGCTTGAGGCTACTTATAATTAGATGTTTTTGTATTCTTTCCACTTGTCTCCATTTCTGGTCTGATATATTGCTGCCCCAAATTTCATACCCATATAGAATCACTGGAGTGACAAGAAGCCCAAAAAGCATTCTTTTAGTTTTCCAATCCCATAATTCAGCATTTCTGCATCTATTTTGCAAAGAGTATAGTGCTTTCCAGCCTCCCTGAATTAATTTAACTCTACATGTTTCCCAGCTGAGTTTGTTGTGAAAACCAAGCCCAAGGTACTTGTACTCGTCCACTATTTCCAACACCCTACTTTGAAAGAGAAATTCAATTTTCTATTTTTTCTTCACAGTGAGAAGATCATTATTTTGGTTTTGCTAGTGTTCACTTGCATCCCAACTTCTTGACAAAATGTTTCAAGAGCCTTCAAATGCTTTCTCAAATCAAGCACAGTTTTAGCAATTAATATGAGATCATCAGCATATAAGAGCAATTTTATTACCTTTCCCACCAACCTTGTCTAACCATTCTTCCAACTTATCGATGTAAAGCCCAAATAACATTGGAGAAAGCGGGCAACCTTGCGTGACACCAACATCACTACTAAAGGATTTTGACATACCATCATTGGTTCTGATTTTAGCTCTGACCTGCTTGAAGAGCCTATGAACAGCTTCCCTAAGCTCACGTAGAACTCCCAAATCCTCCATTCTCTTCCATAACTTACCCCATGGAATCGTGTCAAAGGATTTTTTAAAGTCAATAAAGCAGCAATAAGCTTCATCACCTTGAACATCCCAAAATTTCTCAATCAAGAATCTAAGGGTAACTCCATGGTCAATAGTGGAATGTTTGGGCCTAAAACTAGCTTGTCCCTCAGCCCTTTTTCCCTCTTGTTCAGCCCAACTACTAATCTTGTGCTCAATCATGCTTCCAAAAAGTTTTCCTAGAAGAGGATTAATCATAATAGTGCGGTAGTTTGATGGGTTATTTATGTCACCACTTTTGTGCAAGGGAATAACAACACTAGTGGTCCATCCTTCTGGGAAGCCTTCTTGAATGACCCTATTGAAAATACGCCTGATACAAGGTGCAAGGACCTCAATACCCCACTTTAAATTCTCTGCTTGTGGCCCATCATTATCTTGCACTTTCCCTCCTACCAACTTTCTTATGCCTTGACTAATATCTTCTACAGTGAACAGTTTGATGGTTGTATTGATTAATGGAGGTCTATGTTTATCTTGCTCATGCTCATAAAGAAGTTTTGCATAGTCTAGCCATTGTAGGCTTGTAATATTATTTTCCATTTGTTTTCAGTTTTGCTGTAGCTCCTTCCAAATTTTTTTGGGGTTGTTCTTTCCAAGGGTGATCAGCTCCAATCTGCTTGTACTTACATATTTTTCTTTTTTACTTCGTATCACCCTTTCATACTCTTTCTTGTTTTCTACTGTCATTCCCTCCTCATGGAGATTCCTTTTTGTTAACTTGAACTCTTCATCGAACCACAAGTTTGCTAGGAAAGTATTTGTATTTCCTCTCTTGGGTGTACTCCTCTTACACTCATCCAAAGCTTTGTGTACTAGAGGAGTCAATGTGTTCTTGTTTATTGAGTGCTGCTTTATGTAATCTGATTTTTTTCTAGATTCCTAAAAGAGATTTTTGAGGGCATCCTTGAACATTTTTTGATTTTCTTCAGTCATGAGAATCCTTCCCTGCAGGGGTGCTTTCTTCTTGCTGATAAGGTCTTGTTCCCCTTGCTGCTTGATTATGTGGATGTCAAGTTTTACATATATTGGATTGTGATCTCATTTCAACTCTATTGGACATTTACCAATCACTAGCTCGATTATCCTTGTTGTATAGTTATGAGATAGAATGACATAATCCACCACACTTTGCGTATTTGAGGTCTCACAAGTGATGTTGCCTGATCTTGGCCATGATCTCATACCATTGCGTATTACCAAATTGAATAAACTGCATACTCCCAACAATTCTGCCCCAAAGTGAGTGACATTACATTTATTATCTTGAGAGGTTCATTCCCAAAGTTGATGGTTCTCTTCTTCCAGCCATAGCAGATCATCTTTCTCTTTATCTTTTCTTTTCAAGTTAAGAGCTTGAGTGTTAGCTGTCCTAGCATTAAAATCACCTATTAATATAACTTCTCCCATAGTGTTAAACACCAAAATTTCTTTTTCGAGAGAGGCAAAGGGATCTTCATGGTCTAGACTCATTTTCTTATAAGATTTGGAGCCTTTTGGAATGAAGTAGAAAGTAGCCAATCTAATTGTAGTATGATTTTCTCTTATTTTTAACCATATGTACTATTTGTTTGGATATTTTTTCTCCACTTTTATATTTTTGTCCCATGATTCTTTGATTAGGACTGCAACTCCACCATGACCTTTGCCATTTTTTGTTCTCTCATTCCAAATTGAGATCTTTTTATATCCTCCAAAATCTAGAATTTTACACCCTTCATGCTCATGAGTC
>VDFB02295490.1:0-30340 GCA_007258455.2 Sequoia sempervirens | reverse complement strand
GGAAAGTATTTGTATTTCCTCTCTTGGGTGTACTCCTCTTACACTCATCCAAAGCTTTGTGTACTAGAGGAGTCAATGTGTTCTTGTTTATTGAGTGCTGCTTTATGTAATCTGATTTTTTTCCAGATTCCTAAAAGATATTTTTGAGGGCATCCTTGAACATTTTTTGATTTTCTTGAGTCATGAGAATCCTTCCCTGCAGGGGTGCTTTCTTCTTGCTGATAAGGTCTTGTTCCCCTTGCTGCTTGATTATGTGGATGTCAAGTTTTACATATATTGGATTGTGATCTCATTTCAACTCTATTGGGCATTTACCAATCACTAGCTCCATTATCCTTGTTGTATAGTTATGAGATAGAATGACATAATCCACCACACTTTGCGTATTTGAGGTCTTACAAGTGATGTTGCCTGATCTTGGCCATGATCTCATACCATTGCATATTACCAAATTGAATAAACTGCATAATCCCAACAATTCTACCCCAAAGTGAGTGACATTACATTTATTATCTTGAGAGGTTCATTCCCAAAGTTGATGGTTCTCTTCTTCCAGCCATAGCAGATCATCTTTCTCTTTATCTTTGCTTTTCAAGTTAAGAGCTTGAGTGTTAGCTGTCCTAGCATTAAAATCACCTATTAATATAACTTCTCCCATAGTGTTAAACACTAAAATTTCTTTTTCGAGAGAGGCAAAGGGATCTTCATGGTCTAGACTCATTTTCTTATAAGATTTGGAGCCTTTTGGAATGAATTAGAAAGTATCCAATCTAATTGTAGTATGATTTTCTCTTATTTTTAACCATATGTACTGTTTGTTTGGATATTTTTTCTCCACTTTTATATTTTTGTCCCATGATTCTTTGATTAGGACTGCAACTCCACCATGACCTTTGCCATTTTTTATTCTCTCATTCCAAATTGAGATCTTTTTATATCCTCCAAAATCTGGAATTTTACACCCTTCATGCTCATGAGTCTCAGTAAGGATAATAATGTCTTTTCCAGCTGCTATGGGCTCTAAACTAGGTCCTCTTCTCCAAGGATAACCTTTGCAATTCCAACTTACTATAGATAAATATTCCTCAAGGGCCCCGATTTCCTATTTTTGATGTGTAACTCTATCACTGACTTGGGCCTTACCATTTTGCAACCAAGTCCATTTACCTTCACTTCTTGATGTTTTTACCTTTTCCCATTCTTTTCATCTTTCTTCGTGCTGTGTTATGGTTAGGTCCTCATCAAGGTAGATTTGTGTACCTTTAAGGAACCTCTTGTTCCTTAGTAGCACATTTTTTTCCTCAAGTTTCCCCAAGGGAACTCTTACGTGCCTATTCTTGCCACCTTCTATCTATTTTCCAATCCTATTTGCTTGTTGAATAATCCCTAACCATTGAAGTTCATCCTGAAAGAAATCCCTTGCCAACTCTTTTGTAGGTTCTTTCTCACCATAGTCTTTTAGCCCTTTAACAATGATATTCATAGTCTTATCATTTTTGTCCTTCTCCTCTCTTAACTGCCTCCTAACTTGCTTTTCTATAATGTCTCTTTGTGAATCTGATGGTCTTCTTACTACATGAGCCCAAGATTTGGCCTCTTCTAATTGATCCCCTAACTGTTCTTCTTTTAACTTCATGTAATAGTTGTATTCTTAGGTTCTATCTTTTAGATTTGGCCTCACATTTTCTTTTCCTTTAGATTTCCCTACTTTCTCTTACTGAATTTCTATTGTAATAGTTGTATTCTTAGGTTCTATCCTTGGAAGAATTGCTGCAAGTTGCCCCTCTTTGCCAACTTCACTTTTCGAGTTTGCTTATGCCTTAGAATCCCCTTGTATTGTTTTGCGTTTACATAGACACACCTTTCCCCCATGCTTAAAAGGTTATTTTACAGGCAACCTACCACACATGTTCCCCACAGGTTATTCATTGCCCCAACGAACGCTAAAGATTCCATTGGAAGGTACGCTGAAAAGTTAAAAGGAATTAAAAAATTCCCCTGAGCTAACATGCCATTCATAGGCCACTGTGAACCCTTTTGTCTTTTTCCAGTTATTTCAACACTATCTGGCCTAGGTGTTTTTGAGCCATTTGCTTTAGACTGGATTGAAATAATGTTAGTGCCAATTACAACATTCTCTTTATTTGTCTCCCCCAAAATTAACAGATCCTCCACATTTCCATCATGCCCTTTCAGATATTGCCATTGGATCTATTTTTCCAACTTCATTTTCCATAATGTTTTAACCTGATCTGAAGTGCTGAGAATAGTAACAAAATTTTCTTTGTTTTCCCCCTCTGAACCTACCAGACCCGCAACCCCCACGTCATGCCCTAACATTAGGACACACCCGTTTTGATTTTTTGGTTTGAGAGCTAAGTTTATAGGTTTTGTTATGGTTTAAAAGCTTTGTTTAATGATATGCTGGTTACAAAAATGCTAGGTAAAAAGAGACAAAGACAAAGCAAAGACAAAGTGGGGCACACCTGTTTTTTATGCCAAGAAAATTGCTGCTAGAAAAGGGCAAAGAGCCAAAATAAACCCGTTGCCACCTGGACCCACCACGCACACTTGCCTATCCCCTAATTTATGCACGTAAATCTAGCATACAATAATTTATGCATGTAAGTATTATCAGGCATATTTCCTTATGATAACACCTATACCTGTGATACGCATGATATCATCATTATCTAGTCCACAACAATATGGTTGGAATCTTAAGCATCCCATGTTGGCACATAAAGTCTGACGGGATTCCATTCAACGATAGTCTTATGATCGCGCTTTCTATTGGGACATAATTACTATATGTTTCCATCACCGGAATGGTTAAATAAACACAACCAGTTATTATTAATTAAATTGGAAGATATTATACAATATGAAAAAAAGATAGTTATTAGGCTATCTCATCAAATATCAACTTGTATTTCCACCACGGTATTATTTCTATCTCTGAATATAGAAGACGTCTATGTTTCTCATGCCACCTGGAATTTATTGGAAACTATATCCGTCTCATTCCCAATGATAATATACTCTTATTGATCTGATGTAATTATCGCTCCAATCCCATATCTTCAATTGGTAATCGGGCTCCCATATTATCATGAGTTTATCTTCAGTGTGGTGGCTTTTATCAAATTGCTATACATTGGACATGGTAATCACAATTACAGAAGTATATTTTCTCAATGTTAAGATAAGCATTTCTTAAGCCACCACATTCCTCTACAATGTGCAAAGACCCGATGAAAGACAAGGAACTCATGTAAAAAAAAAGGAATATAGGATGATTAAATTGTAGCAATCAATAAAGCAGCAATGCTTATAGATGGTTATAATGCATATAAGGTAACGAACTCATGTAAGGCAAGGAATAATGTTAATTATTCCTAACACACGATTTATCAATTAGTAGTGTTAACATAATACAAGAGACGCACCCCTTGTAAAATAAACATAATGAAAGCTCATATCCTTTGACCATGTCATGGATATAAAAGGGGGTGGGTGCATGGAAGAGAATGAAATAAGAGAAAAGTCTAATATCTTTCAAGTACAACAACAGACAATTAATGGAATATTTCTTGAGAGAGGAGGAGAGATATAATATGTAAATTTAAGAGATAAAATATGAAGATCTAAAGGAAGATATGCAGTTAGGAAGTGGAATGAATTTAAACATATATTAATCGATGGGATCATTATATGAAAGCTTCTGGAAATAGGAATAGTAGCGACAATAACTGGTTTACATTAGAATATAAAACCATTTATATTATTTAATAATCATAAGATAAACATGATAATGAATAATATATAAACACAAATATTAATCTAAGGAAAGAATCATTACATAAACATAGATATATGAATGCTAATTAATATAAGGAGAGAATAATGATATATATGTATATATACATAATGTATATATATGTATATATCATATACACTTATTCAATAATGATGCTTGTAAAAATTATTGAGTCTTATGAGTAATTATAATGCTTAATATAAGTATGGACAATAGATTACTATTTGTTTGATATATACTGACGATATCTTCTAAATGTTAAGAACTGATCAATCGAATCTTAGGATGATCATCACTACATCCAAGGTAGAAGACAAATCAGCTCATGGAAAACACAGCTAAAGGAGTTCCAGTTAGCAAGTCATTCAAAGGTAAGTACCCTCACCAATGGGTTAAGCATTGAGAGATTATGGAATCAATACTTATTACTATGGCAATGGGATATTGTAAGTTTACTAACCCCATATCTTATTAAATACCAGTGAATGCTTTTAACACTCAAATCTATGTTAAACTGTGAATTCAACCAAATACAATATGATAAGTTAATGCGTATTAAATGCCACGCTTTGCAATTAATAAATATATACATCAATATATTGGATTTCACCTATTTAGTATAGATGAATAACTAATTCCACATCTGAGATTAATGGATAATATTTATGACACAATATTTTTTCTTATAGCAATTATTGTACCTTATTAAGCTTCTATGACCTTACTACTACGGGAATAGACTCTAGGACAAATCTCCTTTCGCTAACACTCGATAGGAATTGTGTGGAGGGAAAGGTGGGTAAATTAGTCCAATGTTGGATGGTGCCCAAGACGGGTAATAAACCTTGAGGGTGTCCAACTCGAGATCATGCACGTGCCCTTGGCATAATAAATCTTCCATCCAATGAGGTTAGGAAGAGGAACGAGGTGAGGATCTATTCCGGTAGGGATTAATAGGTCATATTTGTTCAAGATAGTTTATGCCCTAGGTGGTAATGCATTTCATTTGTCTTATTCTTAAAATGTGCAATATGAAATAATCTAATTTAATTGTGAACAAGGAACTTTGTGTGTGCATTTTCATGTCTCTAATAAGGGGACATTACAAGTGGTATCAGAGCATGTTCCTGCCATCTTGTGTATACTACATGAGCCTTACATGTATTCCAGTGTTTACTTTGAGATATTGTATATGTATTCAAGTGTGTTCCAAGATTTATCTTGTGACTTATATGCATTCTTTGTAACATATGTTCATGTGAATACTTTGTGTATTACATGTATTCACGTGTTTTCTTCATACTCATGTGTATACTTGATTTCCTTGGGATGGTGGATGGGACAACAGTGTAGAATGGGATGCACTAAATCCCCTTCCCCATTTTCTGATAGTATACTTCATTCGATTGTATTCGTATGTGAGTGTATACTCTATGTCTTGTGATTGTATTTGAGTGCATACTCTATGAACTTGCAGCTGTATTCAAGTGTGTACTCCATGATTGTAATTATATTTGATTGTATACTCCATGACTTGTATATGTATTCGAGTGTATACTCCATGACTTGTATATGTATTCAAGTGTATACTCCATGACTTGTTTATGTATTTGAGTGTATACTCTGGGACTTGTATATACTCTATGACGCATTTGTATACCTTGTGACCTTGAATTCAAGTGTGTACTCTATAACCTTGTATTTGTTGTGACTTGTATTCAAGTGTATACTTTATGACTTACATGTATTCATACGTACATTTTGTGACTTCATGCACTCGTGAATATGCTTCATGACCTTATGATGTTTGTTTCATACTTGTCTGCTTCATGACTGATGGACTCTAATACATGACTACCCTATTCTTAAATGTACACTTTATATTGCATAATTCATGCCTTATATGTATTTTTTGAGTGTATCTACAAGCATCATTATACCTATGCTCTACATGTATGATCATTTTGTGCTTTATATATATTTGAATGAATGCTTTGTATTGTGTGCATAGAAGTAAAATTGGGTGTACATGAATGCTCTATATATTCATGTCTTATGTAATGACGGGATGCTTCTCGCTCTATGTGTGTAAATTCCTATATGTATGCTTAATGTGTATACTTCATGCTTCATCTACTTCTTAATCGATATTTGTCCTCATGTTTGAAGGCCAACATGTATTTTGAGTTATGATCTACATATCTCATGTACATTCATGTATATGATCTTGCGAACATGTATTCCAATACCTTGTGTATCCCTAAATGTATTTCTATAACTTATAAGTGATCATCTGTTCTCATGTGAATGATTTATGCTTCTATGTATACTTCATGACTTTGTAAAGTCGTGTACTACTACTTACAACAAATGTCTTATGAATACTTTGTGTGTACACTCCATGTATATGTTTCATGAGTTTATGATATGCCTCACTTCTGTATATTTAGATGTGTGCTTATGTCTTAAATATTTACTCCATGAATACTCTTCTCATGTATGTTGGTGCATGATTCATGCCTGATGTGTATTTGAATACAATCCAAGACCTGCATGCATAGATGTTTATGGAATCTACCTTTGTATTTAGGTGTATGATCCATGCCTTGACTGTTGCTTCATGTCTTATGTGTATTCAAGTGCCTTCAAGAAAATATGTTATGTCTTACATTATTCAATGTGTATGTGATTGTGTGTATACTCCGTGGCTAGAATTCATGTGCATGCCTTGTATCTTACTTGCATTCATGTGTATATCTTGTGACTTACATGCATTCACACTATGCAACTTATGTATGAATACAGCTTGCAATCCACATACATTCCAAAATATACATATATTTATGCTTCGTTAACAGTCTCCTTGTGTTAGCTTCATTCAGATGTGTCTTCAAACAAGATTACTCCATGATGTCTTTTGCCTAAAGGATTAGCTAAATTTTATTTTTCAAACTGCTTCTTGAGTTGAGGAGCTTTAACTATTGAAGTGAAAGATTGGATTGCTTGAGGAAAAGCAATCTTGGGCGGGGCAGACTATCATGTCTCCAAAATTTAGCATACAATAATTTATGCACATAAGTATTATTGGACATATTTCCTTATGATAACACCTATACCTACAATACTCATGATATCTACATTATCTAGTCTATAGTGATATGGTTCAAATCTTAAGCATCCCACATTGGCACATAAAGTCTGACGGGATTCCATTCAACAATAGTCTTATGATCAATATTTCTATTGGGACATAATTACCATATGTTTCCATCACTGGAATGGTTAAATAAACAAAATAAACTATTATTAATTAAACTAGATGATACTATACAATATGAAAAACAAATAGTTATCGGGCTATCTCATCAAATATAAACTTGTATTTCCACCATGGTATTATTTCTATCATTGAATATAGAAGATGTCTATGTTTCTCATGCTGCCTGGAGTTTATTGGAAACTATATTCATCTCATTCCCAATGAAAATGATAATATTTTGTAATTATTGCTCGAGTCTCATATATTCAATTGGTTATTGGGCTCCCATACTATCATGAGTTTGTCTTCAGTGTGGTGGCTTTTATCAAATTGCTATATATTGGACTTGGTAATCACAATTACAGAAATCTATTTTCTCAATGTTAAGATAAGTATTTCTTAAGCCACAACATTCCTCTACAATGTGCAAAGACCTAATGGACAGTTCATGTGAAGAATGCATACCACTAGAATTATAAGAAGAAGAGTTCCAACATCGTTTGGAGGTGATGAATAGAGGATGATTAAAGTGTAGCAATCAATAAAGTAGTACTACTTAGAGATGGTTATGCATATAAGGAAACAAACTCATCTAAGGCAAAGCATAATGTTAATTATTCCTAACACATGATTTATTAATTAGTAGTGTTAACATAATACAAGAAACATAGCCCTTGTGAAATAAACATAATGAAAGGTCATATCCTTTGACCATGTCATGGATATAAAAGGGGGGAGCATGGAAGAGAATGAAATAAGAAAAAATCTAATATCTTTCAAGTGAAACAGCAGACAATTAAGCGAATATTTCTTGAGAGAGGAGGAGAGATATAATATGTAAAATTAAGAGATAAAATACAGAGATCTAAAGGAAGACATGCAACTAAGAAGTGGAATGAAGTTAAACATATATTAATAAATGGGATCATTATATGAAAGCTTCTGGAAATAGGAATAGCAGCAACAATAACTGGTTTACATTAGAATATAAATCCATGTATATTATTGGATAATCATAAGATAAACATGATAATGAATAATATATAAACACAAATACTAATGTAAGAAAAGAATCATTACATAAACATAGATATATGAATGCTAATTAATATAAGGAGAGAATAATGATATATATGTATATATATGTATATATCATAGACACTTATTCAATAATTATGCTTGCAACAATTATTGAGTCTTATGATTAATTATAATGCTTAATATAAGTATGGACAATAGATTACTATTTGTTTGATATTTACTAATGTTATCTTCTAAATGTTAAGAACTAATCAATCAAATCTTAGGATGATCATCACTGCATCCAAGGTAGAAGATAGATCAACTCAAGGAAAACACATCCGAAAGAGTTCTAGCTAGCACGTCATTCAGAGGTAAGTACCCTCACCAATAGGTTAAGCATTGAGGGATTATGGAATCAATATATATTACTATGGTAGTGGGATACTCTAAGTTCACTGACCCCATATCATATTAAATATCAGTGAATGCTTCTAACACTCAAATTTGTGTTAAATTGTGAATTCAACCAAGTACAATATGATAAGTTAATGTGTATTAAATGCCACGCTTTGCAATTAATAAATATATACGTCAATATATTGGATTTCACCTATTCAACATAGATGAATAACTAATTCCACATTTGAGATTAATGGATAATATTTATGACACAATAATTTTTTTTATAACAATTATTGTACCTTATTAAGCTTCTATGACCTTACTATTACAGGAATAGACTCAAACCAAATCCCCTTTCACTAACACTCAATAGGGAGTGTGTGGAGGGAAGGCAAGTAAATCGGTCCAATGTTGGACAGAGCCCAAGAAGGGTGATAAAACTTGAGGGTGTCCAACTTGAGCTCGTGCACATGCCCTTGGAATAGTAAATCTTCCATCGAACGAGGTTAGGAAGAGGAACGAGGTGAGGATCTATTCTGCTAGGGAGTAATAGGTCATATCTGTTCAAGTGAGTTTATGTCCTAGGTGGTAATGCATTTCATTTGTCTTATTCTTAAAATGTGCAATCTCAAATAATCTAATTTAACCATGAACAAGGAAATTTGTTTGTGCATTTTTATGTCTCTAATAAGGGGACATTACAAATACAAGGAAATTTATAACTTCAAGCAGACACAATTGGCAAGGAAAAAGCAATATCTTGCATGCTTGTGGTAAAATGGGAATTTTCATAATAGATTATGGGCAGGTCCAAACCATAAAGGTTAGAGGAATTATGGAGACATGCAAATGGGAGAAAAGCATGGGAAATCAATGCGTTTGGGCTTGGACAGAAGAGAAATTCATAGCAGAGGTCTATAGGAGATGTGTAAAGAACATGGCATGGGAGGGAAAGATCTCTGAATGCAAAATCCACGTGAGAAAAGAGAAGACAAAGGGAAAAGAAATTTTGGGAGGATGCAAGACCATATATGCATACACATTTGGACAAAATTCAGAGAGGGAAGATTACAATACAAAATAAGGTGTTGAGACATCTTGGGGTTTAGAGGGAAGAGGGAAATGACTCATAGTTGTAAATGAAAGGGTTATAGAATATGCACAAAACAATTTCATGAAAATTCCTTTTAGAAATTTTAGAGAAATGCAACTAGGAAGTGTAAAGCCAAATTCCACAGATATTGTGAGCATCCTTCCTGACTGCAATGGAAAGAAAGCAGGAAGGCATTTGAGAATTTTGGGCAGGATGGATAGGAGGCACAACAAGGAGTGTGGCGTAACAAATATTGGGGGAAGAATGGGATGATACTCTCCTCAAAATTACCAAGTTTAACATGCAAGAAAAGAGTAAGGGTTCCTTCTAAGGTTCTCAGGTACTTGCCTTTACAAGCAGATTTCAGTTCAACATCTCTTAGGTAAGCAAATAGATCCTCAAACAATGATAAACTAGACATTTGTGTCACAACCATAATGTTTTTAATTGTGTCTGTTCCCTATTTAGCCTAACTAAAAACATGAACTCGTGAGAATCACTTACTTGAGTTAATTTTATATCTAGCATTTTCCTCTAGTTATGAGTGTTAAACCATGGTCAAGGAAATCCGAGTTAAAACATTTTTGGATCTCTTAGCAACTCAAAGTATTATTTCTATTCTTAGGAATAAAAATAAAAATAAAAATAGATTGATTGGGACAATAGTAACATTAATTTTATAGAGGGAATAGGTCAATATGTATTGGGTAAACATTGTGAGTTCCCTCAATATGGGTTAATTGATATTGGGTAAATAATTTTTTGTATTTACCAATACCCTTAGTCATTTGACTTGTAAATCTTTATATGTATATGATACATTGAGATATGCTATAACTTGCTAAGAAAATAATAGGAGGAAGTGACAACTCACACCAATTTACTAATTATAAAATGGTAATGTTCTTGTCACTAGGGATTAAGGATGAATGTTTCCTTGCTATGCTTTGTTATGTATGGATGTAGTTTTTATGGAGTAAGTTGTTATGCATAATTATCATTTGAGGTGATAGTTTTATTACTTCTTGTTGTCCCATGACTTAATGTGACTAAGATTATGTATAATTCTTGTTGGAAGCATAAATTACATATGTGGATTGATTCTAATTATGTTAGCAATAAATGGTATACAATGAGGCAACAATAGAACTTGACCCCCCAATTTAAAGTACTGATTTTGATAGTATACTATTGTTCAACTCTAGAAGTCAAAACCTCTCTAATCCTATTAGCATGGAACCTTGATTTATTTCTAATGATAACAATATACTAACTAACATTAGGCCATGACATTGATTATAAACACAATATTGCTTTAGATCTAGATAAAATAAATATATATGCTAGTAATATCATGATGAGCTTACTTAGTAATTTAAGATGAATGCAATTAGCAAAGAAAGTTGGGGTTATTAGGAAATAATAAACAAGGAATTTTCTATTGCCAAGGGAGGATTATTTGAATATCCAAGTGTGGAATTTTGAGTAGAAAATGGTGGGAGATCAAATAGGTTCATACCTTGAGTTCATTAAACATCTATGTTGAGACTCAAGTGAAATAAGATGGCAACGAAGTCTTAAGTTGAAACTCTAGCGATAAGAACACCTTATAATATGATCTAGAAATATAATACACCTTATATAAGATTTGACATACAGTCACTTAATAATGTAGGTGATAATGACTTCATCAATAAAACTAAAACTATACTTGTACCAAATTGTTTTATGATTAAATAGAATGATTTACTATCATTTATTTCAAGGATATTTAAAATGAAGTTTTTTAATAAGTCTAAGGATAGTGAATGAGTTTTAAATCTGAGTTTCTTGTATTTGGAAAAGATGTCAAAGAACATATTATGATATGATTGATATCATAGCATGTTAGTATATGCAATATTTGGCTATAAGTGAAAAGTGCAAATATTAAAAGATTTTTATATCAATCTTTCAAGAAACATGTCTAGAAAGATTTTTATATCAATCTTTCAAGCCATACTGTCTAGCTCATATTTAGGATGATTGAATTTTTCTATAGGTTATTTTTTTATGGCTTAAAGGTTAATTGGAAACTTTTTGGGTGATGTTAAAAGATGGTTTGACTTCAATAATAATGAATTCTTGAAATGTCTTACAAAAAATATATTTCACTACAAAGAACACTAATAATGTTTGAATACCATTTCTGCATGTTTAAGAATGATAAGGTCAAGTAAATCTTAAAGAGTAACCTTATTTTGAGTGTAATATATTATTAATTGTTATAAAGATTTAAAATTTAAAAGACTTAATCTAACCTTTAGATCATGTTATTTGTGATTTATTGTTAAGTCAAGATCAAGTAATATGTTAATTATTTATAAATTACAAAGGAATGCAAGTGTTTTAATCAATCTCCCAATTTACAAATTTTAGTTTAAAAATAATTTTTTAGTTTATTAATTTTTATAATTTTTTATTTTATTTTTCAATTAATAATATTATGTCAGTTAATATAATATTTAAATTGAAATTTTTTAAACATATTTAATTGATATATAATTTATCATCTAAATTATAGTACATTAGTTTAGTTCTAAATTGATTTACGATGTTATAACTAAATATTATTATAAAAATAAATATTTCAATCAAAAACATAAAAAGAAATATCACAGCAAAATTTAATTGTTTATTTTTTAAATGTATTTAAATAAAAAAAGATAACATATTGGACTAAATCATAGCGTAGTGATTAGTTCTTGATAAGATCTAATAAATTTTCACTAGTTATTATTATAGCAAATAATATTTGAAGTAAAAAATTAAAAATTATGAGAAAAACTATAATTGTCACATTTAATTATTTATTTTTTAAATGCATTTAAATAAAAATATAACATATTAACTAAATCATTGTGTAGTAATTCATTCTTAAATATGATATATGATGTTTCCACTAGTTATTATTATAGCAAATAATATTTCAAATCAAATGATTAAAATTATGAGAAAAAATATAATTGTCACATTAAATAAAAAGATAGTAAGGGTTCAAACTTAAAAGAATAAATATAAACATAAATATTATCTTTTAAACATACTTAAATAATAGATATAACTTACTAGATAAATCATTATTGTTTCACTTGTAGTTTGAGTAATGGAATTCCCATGAGAAACCTTTAAAATATAAATAAAAATATTGAAAATAGAAAATAAGCAAAAAATATGAAAACGTATAATTATCACAATACCAATAAAAACTAAAAAAATCTTTGGCATGGGGACTTTGACTGGATTGACTAAAGCATTTTGTTGTAGGAAAAAGTCATGAGGTTTAGCCTCTCCCTAGTTGGCTAAAGCATCCTCTTGTAGGCAAGAAGTCACAAGTCTACTCTCCATGTCCCCAATGAGAGGGTTACAAGAGCATAAATGTTATAATTATTTTATTTAATATACTAATGTAATGGATATTTTGAGTAGTTAAATAATTATACATTGGTTCATTAATATTTTAATCCATCATATTTTTAGTGTCCACTGTTGTATATAAAAAAAATTCAAACTTAAAAAACAAAAATATATGAGGAAAAATATAATTATCACAATAAAAAGTGAATCTTTTAACTTATATTGATTAAATTTTAATAATATAAATAATTTTAACAACTATTCAAATATATTAGCTCATTTGTATAATAATCTATATTCTCACTAAAAATTATAACCAAAATAAATCATATTATACATAAATAAAAATTATGATAAAAAGATATAATTATTAGAAAAAAATTAATAATAAAAAGAAGCTTTCAAATTTTAAGAAAGTATAAACATTTATATTTTTGTAAAAATGAATTCAAATAGCAAATATAAGTCACTAGTTAAATTTTGATGTATTTGTTCATTTATATTTTGATCTATCCTAGTCTCCTTAGCCTTGTCAAAATGAAAAGAAAAAAAAAAAAGTCCAAACTAAAAATAATAAGATTATTAGTTCCTACCATAGGCAGGTTACTATTGCATCCATTGGATTCAACTTTCCAATTAATGCAACCAGTGATGGCACAGAATTAAAATTTCTGCACAAAAATTCTATAGTTTGAATTTAATTTATATTTTAAGTTATTATTATTATTAAAATACTAATTTTCTTTCTTCTTATTGATTTATATTACAAACAGTAAGTAGAAAAATCATTTTTCGTTAATTTTAAATGATGTCATAAATATTTAATTTAATTCCTCCTTCATTTCATGGTACTTAATAGAATATAAAAATATGCCAATCTTGGCATGTCTGGAGTGATGGATTTGGGCATTCAAGGATTCGATTTAATGTTTTATCTTATTCACTGGTGGCAGGCATACGAAGGAATTTTTCTATCTGAGATGGAGGCATTACGTACTATTTCATATTTAATGTCTTCTCCAATTCACTGCTGGCAGGCATATGAAGGCGTTTTCTCTCTGAAATGGAGGCATTACGTACTCTTTCATTTACTGTCACAATTAAACCCCAATACTAGGTGGCGCTTGGTAATAAAATCATTAATATCGATAAAATGCGTGACATTCATCATTTGCAGCTCTAATGAATTTCCTATGTCTCCAGCTTATTTTCACAGAAGCTCTTTCTTTGTGAGTGTAATGCATGTGCGATAGAAATTAAATTTCCTTTGTTGGGTCTCATCAGTATTCATTTTCTGCTGCCATGCAGAATGTCAAGGACAATAAGAGCACTGAAGTTTCTGATGTCTTGAAACTTATTGGTTGTCCAAGCTGTTATAAATTTATAATGGTACCTAGCCAAGATCCCAAGTGTCCAATGTGCAGAGACTCCTCTGTTCTCTTCTTTTAAATGAATTATGTTCCGTAAGTATATCTATATGGCCTCCTTGTGCAATTTTTATGCATATCATATATACTAGATGATCTATCAATGAGGCCCATGATTTGTTTTGCTATCTAAAGGCATAATCTTTTTTTGGGCTTCTTAGGATAGTAGAGTAACTGCATCGAGTGCCTCTGTCAAAGGAGCCAACCATTGATGCAGAGATGATTCATCAGTAAATCAGTGTTTACAGTGATTTTTGGCTTCTTAGCTTTTGAATAATTTCACTGAAATTTTCCATCTCTGCAACAATTCTTTTGGGATTCTGATGATCATGTTCCTAGGGTTTTTGATGATGTATGCTACTTTGGCTTTTTAGGGTTTATGTTGTTATTATGATTTAAACAGAATATATGTTACTTGGGTTTCCCAAGGTTTATGTTACTATAATGGTAAACAGAATGTTTGGTTGGATTTACATTGTCAGAATAGTTTTTGTTCAATCTTCATATGGACTGCTGTACTGTACAGCCACAGAAGCAAAATATAACTTTATGAAATGTATTAATGTTCATAGAAAATAATTTATGGTTTTCTTGAATTGACAAGTCCAGGTTGGACAGTCTTCATGCAACTCTTGCATGTGTTTATTCTATTTATAAAAAGACGGCAAGAAAAAATATCTGAGAACTTCAATATCTTGTGTGTCTTTGAAGTCCTATGGCATATAATTATTTTTAAGCTATACCATTACCCTTGTAGCTTAACAATTCTATGTGACTTTAATAATGAATTGTTCCGAACTTTATTCTTTTATTTGTTTATTTTGGAATGCTGAAAAAGTATGCACTCAATATTTTCATCTTTTAGTTTGGATTTATATTGATTTGTTTGTTTCATATGTAACAAGTGCTATGTAGTGGTGTGTTTATAGTATTGTAATTATTGTTTTTTAGATTATTATTCTAAACTATTATCCTACTTCTAGATCTCTATACCTAACTATGGTTGTAACACTATCCATAACTTAGTTCTAACCCTAACCCTAATAATAAAAAAATGTAGAGTGACATTACAAAAAAATTGAAGCATTATATTATTAATTAATATTTAAATTTAATTTAAATTTTTATTTTGATTGTGTAAAATCAAATCTCTAGATTTTTATAAAATAGTTAGTTAATTTTTGTGAGATTTTATTTAATAAAATAATAATAATTAAATACATAAGAAAAATCCTTCTAAAAAATGTAAACATTTATTTATTTTACAAATATTTAAATAACTTAATAAAGCAAAAAATTGAAAAATCATTCTAAAAAAATATTAAAAAAATACTTGCTCATAACAACCCAAATTTCTTAGCCAATTATATTCAAGAGAAATAATTGTTTTTAATTGGTTCAAAACCAACTTATTAATAACTAAATAACTAAATTAGTTGAAGTACTAATAATTAATATGTAAAAATAACATATTTATGTAAAAGTTCACAAATTATTTAATTTTTTTATCAAACTTGACTTCTCACATGATCCTCTTCTATGTTACTTATTTCTTTATTAAAATCAAATCTATCCATACAAAAATGAATATGGCTCAAATCTATAGTATGAAAATGACCTCTAAACATTTAAAATTCAAATTAATCTTTGCCCCAAGCCAACCCCCTCTTGGTTAGTGCTTTCTTTTAAATGTGATCATGAAAAATTCGAATTTGAGCACTAAAATGTTTTATAAAAGGACAAGCCCACCCCATTTCATTTTTGATGAATCTAGGACGTCAAGAGGGATACCTATTGCACTAGTTTTGTTATGCTTTCCATCATCTTTAGAGAATAGTCTTAGCATATTGCATAATTGTTTGACATGTGTTTAATCATTATTTCAAAAGTTATTAAATCAAATTGAGTTTTTAGTTGTGAGGAATATTTGGTGTTGGTACTAACAGGTGGCCCTTGGTTCTTTTGAAATTCCTCATTGATGCTTAAGAAGTTGGGGACGAGATTTAATCTAGACTTGTGCTCCTTCTCAACTGCTCCAATTTGTGTTAGAATGCTTCACCTCCCATTGGAGTTTTCGAATGAGGAGGTTTTTAAAGGGATTGCCACTACGTTTGGTTGTTTACTGTTGATTGAGAAAATGAATGATTTTGGGAAACAATTGGTTTATGAATGATTTTATGTGAATGTTGAGTAATCAACGGACCTGTTGGATCTAGTTAAGATTAATTCTAAGTTGGGGGTGTGGGAGTAGTTGGTTGAATTTGAGACGAATCCCTTTGCTTGGCTTCACTGTAAAAAAGTTGGACATTGGGCTAAAAAGTGTCCTCTTAAAGTTCCTAAGCAAATAACTAAACAATGGAAGGAGGTGGAAAAACCTCTCGTTAGAGAAGCGGATTGGTTTCTTGCTCAAGAGGTGTTGACAGACACACCTGCCCAAATGGAGGTGCTTGCTGGCGAGCCCCCCATGGTGACTTCAGAGGAGATGATTTTGGATGAGGGGGAACAGGTGTTGGCTGGTGAAACTACCTACGGAGAAATGTTTTAGGACATTGGTCTTAATGATAATTTATGCTTGTCCCGTGGTTTTGTTGATAATAGTTTTGTGGTGTCTGAGGAAAATCCTTCTGCGTTAGTTGTTGCTGGTTCTCCCCATGGGGGTAGAGTTTTCTTAGTATAATGTCAAATACTGAGGGACTAGAGTTAAAGCATGATGTTAATGAGGTCAAGGAGTTGAATAAAGCGGATAATCCACCTTCTACTCAAGTTCATTGTTAGAATAGGAAGAAACATTCTCCTTCGCCAGGAGTTGTGACAAGGAATAGGCAAAGGTCAAACTATAGGTCTGAACCGAGGGGTAGAGGCCAGCCTCCTACTAATGTGACTAGGGAGAAGGAGAGTTGGAAAAATATTGTTCATGGTACACAGAGAAATCTGCTGGAGATGTGCTCTAAGAGCACAGTCCATAAATCCTCATGAAGATAATCTCCTGGAATATAAGGGGTTTAAATCACCCTCATAAGCATGATTTCCTGGCTAATTTGGTAAGATATCAAAGCCCTGATATTGTTTCTATTGAAGAAACTAAAATGGGAATGGATAAACTTTCTAGATTGAAATTAGAGCTCTTTAAGGATTGTGGGATGCATTTTTCTAAGGCAGCTAGTTCTTCTGGAGGGATAGTGGCCTTTTAGAATCTTTGGTTTATCAGAGGGGTGGAGATGATGAATGATAGTAATCATGTGGCCACTTCCTTTTTCATGATAGTAAACAATAGTCGAGGATCATGTGGTTGAAAAGCGGGTATAAAAATACTAAGTTTCTCCATTTGTCTATGCTGAAACATAGAGCCTCTAATGGGATAAATCTGATTAATTATAATAATGAAGCCTTGGAGAAGGAAGTTGATCTATAGAATGTTGTGGACTCCTAATTTTCTAATTTGTTTTTGGTGGAGGGAGAGCTTGATCAGGCTTGTCAAGAGGATATTTTGAGTGATATTCTGCAGTTGGTGGATGATGAGATGAATTGGTAGCTGGTTTGTATTCCTTCGGTGAAAGAAATTTGATGTCTTGTTCTTTCCTTTGAAGGTAATAAGGCTCCAGGTCCTGATGACTTTCCCATGTTTTTCTTTCTTTCTTTTTGGGAAATTATTGCAAAATATGTTGTTGCGACTACTGAGGAGTTTTTTAGGTCGGGTGTTATTCTGATGGAAGTAAATTCCTCTTTTATTTTTTTGATTCTCAAAAAGTTGGGGGTTGTGTCCTTTGAGGAGTTTCATCCTATTAGTTTGTGTAATTCTATCTATAAGATCTTCTACAAGGTCCTGGTGTTCAAGGTACATAAAATCTTGCCTCTCATGATCTCTCCTCTGTAGAATGGTTTTGTGGCTGGTAGGTAGATTTTGGATTCTATTCTTACTATTCATGAGAATATTTATTCTCTTACTGTTAACAAACAGGATAGGTTTATCCTCAAACTTGACTTACTTAAAGCCCATGACAGAGTGGACTGGGGTTTTTTGGCTAAAATTCTTGTGTCCTTTAGTTTTGGGGAAAGATTGGTGGCTTTGGTGCATCAACTTATTTCTACCTTGAGGTTTTCAATGCTCATCAATGGTTCTCCCTCTCCTCTTTTTGATTGCTCCAGGGGCCTTATATAAGGGGATCCTATCTCTCCATTTTTATTTTATCATTATGGTTGAGTCTTTGGGACATCTTATTCAAAGATTTGTCAATTTTGGTCTTATGTTTGGGTTAGCTCTGTCTTCTGCTAACCTTTCTTGTTCTCATCAACAATTTGTGGGTGACTCTCTCTTGCTCGGGAAGGCTACAATTATGGAAGCAAAGAATATTAAATAGAAATTGTAGATGTATGAGGTTGCTTCTAGGCAGAAGGTTAGTCTACGTCAGAGTGTGTTTTTCTTTTTTAATACCCCACTTGAAAGACAAAATAGGATTGCTCAAATTTTGCAGTGTCAAATTGGTGAACTTCTAGCCTCCTACTTGGGGTTTCCTCTCTGCTCTAAGGATCCCAATTCTTTATCGAGGGGATTGATTGATAAATTTAATTCTAAATTGGCTAGGTGGAAGGGGTCTTTGTTGATCCAAGCTGGAAAAGTGCAGTTGATGAAATCCACATTTCAAAACATTCTAGTTTATGCCCTTAGTCTTTTTCATTTTTTGAGGAAATTTGTGGATGTTTTGGAGGGAATTTAGAAAAAATTATTCTGGACCAGTGTTGAAAACAAGAAAATAACTCATCTGGTTGCTTGGGATGATGTTTGTTGGCCTAAAAAGGCTGGTGGACTTGGAATTCACAAAATCCAAATATTCAACATAGCCTTATTGGGGAAACAATTATGGAACCTTTTGGAGGCTAGAAGGGAGTGGGCAAAGATTGTGTGGAGTAAATACCTTTATGATGATGTTGGGATTAGAGGTTTTTTATGTCAAAAGTTTATTCCCTCGAATGGTTTTGTGCTTTGGAACTGTATGTTAAAGGCTCAAAGGCTTATTGCTAAGGGTCTCTTTTGGTAGCTGGGAAATGGGAGGACTATTTTATTAAGGGATGATAATTGGTTGGGTAATGGGCCTCTTAAGGATGTTCCTTGGCCTAATCCCTTTATGGACCTCTGTTTGCGATAGTTTTGCAGATTTGTTGTTGATTATATTGAAGGAGGTCGCTGGAGGAAGTTGCATGAGGTGGATCTAGGTTTGGAAGGCTTATATAGAGCTATCTCCTTGGTTTATATCTCTGCTACCCCTTCTCTGGATAAGTTTGTTTGGAAACCTTCCTTTACGGATAATTTTTATGTTGCTTTGGCTTTTCATATGAGTGATTGTTTTACTAGTCCACCTCCTTTTTGGGCTTCTGTTTGGTCTAGGTTGATCCCCAAGATCAATATATTCTTTTGGCTCTTTTTTCATAATAAAATTCTTACCATTGATAACTTGATTAAAAGAAGTTTTGTTATGCCCAATAGATGCTTTCTTTGTGAAAAGGAAGCAGAAAATACTTGTCATTTGGTGATATGGTGTAGTTATGTTTGAGTGATCTAGAACCATGTGCTTTCATTGTGGAATCTTAGTTGGGTCTTCTTGGTAGTTGTCAAACATTTATGGTTCCAATGGGTTGGTCCTTCTTCTAATTCAGCGTTGCAGATTTTATGGTCCCTTGTTTTGCCTCATGTAATTTGTGGGGTGTGGTTGGAATTTAATAATTTAGAATCTTCAAAAATGATATTATTCTAGCTTCAAATGTTGTCCATAAGATCAGTGCAACTATTAAAGAGAAATTCATTTTTGGGACTTCTTTTTACATAGGTCAAAAGATTAACTGATGCTCCTCTATTATATCAATTACTCAAAAGTGGAAGTTAACATGTGACATATCTCTCCTTGTTTCTAAAATGGATTCCTCTAGAGATGATGTTGTGTGGAAGGTGCCACCAGATGGTTGTGTTAAGATTAATTTTGATGGCATGGCTAAAGGAAATCCAAGACTTGGAGGTTGTGGGGGAGTGATTAGAAACTCTAATGGTAGGCTTGTCTCAGTGGTGGCGCTCCCTTTGGGAATCCAAAGAAACCACTTTGTGGAGGCGGCTACTTCCTATCATGCTCTTAATTTGGCACAAAGAAAAGGGTATAGAAAGGTTTGGCTAGAGGGTGAATCCTTGAATGTTATTAACAATTTGAAGAATGTTTCCCCTCCTTCTTGGACAATTGAGGCCATGGTTCGAGACTCTATTAATATCATCAATTCTTTTGATAATATTTAAATTTCTCATGTCTTGAGAGAAGGAAATTAGTTGGCGGATTTTTTTTTCCAACTATGGTGTTTGTGAGGGTAAGGAATGGGATTTGAATGACCCAATTCTATTTTAGGCCTCCACCATTGTTAATAATGAGTGCTAATCCTTTGTGTCATATTAAAGGCTGGTTGTCCTTAGTCACATGCTTGATATTAATGACTAAGGTTGTTCAAGATTTGTTTAGAAGTGGTGGCTTTGATTAGAAGTGGTGGCTTTTACAAGGCTTGCAGTTCATTATTGCATATTTGTCTATAGGAAGATTTCACACAGATTATGGGAATTTTTTACCTTTGTTTCGAGAGTCTTTGGTTCATATAGGCTAGTTTGTCTAGTTCTTTCTTTTTTCATAAGTGCTTTTGGCTTAGTGTTGGGTCTCTGTGTGCCAGAATTTTTTCCATGGGAGGGGATATAAATAGGGCAGAGCTAAGGTCCTATGAAACTATGACGAAGAAGAAAGAGGTCTAGGAAGTCCTTGAGAAGGGTGGCCTTACTCTGTACATGGAGAAGTTGCATGGTAATAATCCCCAAGTTACATAATTATTTGTTCAAGGATGGAAGGAGAGGTCTGTGAACCTGAAAGGGAGGGATATTGTGTTGGATGAAGAATTTATTGCCTAGATTACAAGCCTTGTCATGCAGAGAATGAAGGTTTTTAGGGGTAAGAAAGAAGTGAAGGATGCAATGAACATTTTCTTCAAGAAGGATAAAGTGGCTGACTTGAGGATGACTAAAAGTGGCAGGTATTAGAGGAGCTCATTGAAAGCCCTTTGGTGTGATGTGGCTGAGGAAATTATGAGGTATGTTACTCTAGAAGGAAGATATATTGTGATCAATTCATATCATTTTCTGTTACTCAACTATTTCCATCACAAAAAATGGGTTTCTATCCCTTATTAGTTGCTTATGTTGCTAGATTTGGGGATTAAGGAGCATTTAAAAAACCCCAAGAACCCCATTTTGCATGTGAGGTTTATTTACTTATTTATGAGCATGTACAAGCCATTGATGTTTATAAAACCCCTACTGCCCTGTAGGATAAAATTGTTAAACCTTAGGAGGGATATCATATGGATTCGGGGGATGAAAGCGATAGTAAGAAGCCTAAGAGGAGGAAGATCATTTTGAATGAGGATTTGGAGTTGGATAGGGATGGTGATGTTGACTAGGTTTTGAATTCTTATGCTTCTCTAGAAGAGGGCCCCATTTGCCCCATTTGCCATGTTATGGTCAAAAGTGGAAAAAAGAAGTTGGAGGATAAGGTGGGCTACATGACATGTAGTGATGAGATGGAGGAGATTGTGGTTAGGAGGAGTAAGGATAAATTTAACCTTTATGGGGAAGCTTCTTCCCCTCCCCCTCTGTCTAGAATTGTGTAGGAGGTGGATGATGGTAGCTGGAAATGTGAAGTGCCAATTGGGGACCCTTTTCTGGAGAAGGGTGTCCCTTTAACCCTAGATGGTGGTGTTGATGGTGACACTCCTACTAGTGCTATGGTTAGACTACCAAAATATAGTACAGAAAGAGGCTTGGCTTTGGATAGGATGCAAAAAAGAAAGGTCATTGTTGAGGAAATTGCCAACTCCATGCAGATGTTCAAGACCCCCATTCCTGCAGGTGAAGGTAAGGATGTTTCTGAGAAGAGAGCCCCTCCTTGTACTCCTGATGAGGATGTGGCTATTGGTAAGCGTATTGAGAATTTTGATAATGAGGAAATTGAAGTGCTGGGGTCAGCCCATGATTCTGCCATTGTTTTGGTTTATTTTTGCATTAGAATAGAAATGATCTCTACACCTAAGGATTTCAACTTCATACATGGATTTGATTTGTCAAAATATACACTTTAGAATCATGTTCACCTTCATATCTAGACGTGGAATAAATACTAGTAGTGTTGGTGAACATCTTTGTGAATTTGTTAAACAAAGACCTTGTTGTGTTTAAAATCTCAATTTGATTTAATAAATTTGAAATAATGATTAAACACATGTCAAACAATTATGCAATATGCTAAGACTATTCTCTAAAGATGATGGAAAGCATAACAAAACTTGTGCAATAGGTATCCCTCTTGACGTCCTAGATTCATCAAAAATGAAATAGGGTGGGCTTGTCCTTTTATAAAACATTTTAGTGCTCAAATTTGAATTTTTCATTATCACATTTAAAAGAAAGCACTAGCCAAGAGGGGGTTGGCTTGGGGCAAAGATTAATTTGAATTTTAAATGTTTAGAGGTCATTTTCATACTATAGATTTGAACCATATTCATTTTTGTATGGATAGATTTGATTTTAATAAAGAAATAAGTAACATAGAAGAGGATCATGTGAGAAGTCAAGTTTGATAAAAAAATTAGATAATTTGTGAACTTTTACATAAATATGTTATTTTTATATATTAATTATTAGTACTTCAACTAATTTTGTTATTTAGTTATTAATAAGTTGGTTTTGAACCAATTAAAAACAATTATTTCTCTTGAATATAATTGGCTAAGAAATTTGGGTTGTTATGAGCAAGTATTTTTTTAATATTTTTTTAGAATGATTTTTCAATTTTTTGCTTTATTAAGTTATTTAAATATTTGTAAAATAAATAAATGTTTACATTTTTTAGAAGGATTTTTTTTATGTATTTAATTATTATTATTTTATTAAATAAAATCTCACAAAAATTAACTAACTATTTTATAAAAATCTAGAGATTTGATTTTACACAATCAAAATAAAAATTTAAATTAAATTTAAATATTAATTAATAATATAATGCTTCAATTTTTTTGTAATGTCACTCTACATTTTTTTATTATTAGGGTTAGGGTTAGAACTAAGTTATGGATAGTGTTACAACCATAGTTAGGTATAGAGATCTAGAAGTAGGATAATAGTTTAGAATAATAGTCTAAAAAACAATAATTACAATACTATAAACACACCACTACGTAGCACTTGTTACATATGAAACAAACAAATCAATATAAATCCAAAATAAAAGATGAAAATATTGAGTGCATACTTTTTCAGCATTACAAAAATAAACAAATAAAAGAATAAAGTTCGGAACAATTCATTATTAAAGTCACATAGAATTGTTAAGCTACGAGGGTAATGGTATAGCTTAAAAATAATTATATGCCATAGGACTTCAAAGACACACAAGATATTGAAGTTCTCAGATATTTTTTATTGCCGTCTTTTTATAAATAGAATAAACACATGCAAGAGTTGCCTAAGACTGTCCAACCTGGACTTGTCAATTCAAGAAAACCATAAATTATTTTCTATGAACATTAATACATTTCATAAAATTATATTTTGCTTCTGTGGCTGTACAGTACAGCAGTCCATATGAAGATTGAACAAAAACTATTCTGACAATGTAAATCCAACCAAACATTTTGTTTACCATTATAGTAACATAAACCTTGGGAAACCCAAGTAACATATATTCTGTTTAAATCATAATAGCAACATAAACCCTAAAAAGCCAAAGTAACATACATAATCAAAAACCCTAGGAACATGATCATCAGAATCCCAAAAGAATTGTTGCAGAGATGGAAAATTTCAGTGAAATTATTCAAAAGCTAAGAAGCCAAAAATCACTGTAACACTGATTTACTGATGAATCATCTCTGCATCAATGTTTGGCTCCTTTGACAGAGGCACTCGATGCAGTTACTCTACTATCCTAAGAAGCCCAAAAAAAGATTATGCCTTTAGATAGCAAAACAAATCATGGGCCTCATTGATAGATCATCTAGTATATATGATATGCATAAAAATTGCACAAGGAGGCCATATAGATATACTTACGGAACATAATTCATTTAAAAGAAGAGAACAGAGGAGTCTCTGCACATTGGACACTTGGGATCTTGGCTAGGTACCATTATAAATTTATAACAGCTTGGACAACCAATAAGCTTCAAGACATCAGAAACTTCAGTGCTCTTATTGTCCTTGACATTCTGCATGGCAGCAGAAACTGACTACATTAAATTTCCTTTGTTGTGTCTCATCAGTGTTGTGGTCGTGGTGTTAAGAGCAGGAACTCTGCAAGCACGCTGGTGGCACATCCCACCTGCGTGGGAGGTAAGGATTCTAAAACATTTTTTCATATATTGAATTTGATTTCAAAGATGGGTGTTGCACGCTGTGTAAAAAATATGTCCTTAAAATGTTATATTATAAGGAAATTCTTTATCAATGGCATTTTCACTTCTCTTTATTCTACTGCCATTTTATCGAAACTTTTCCACCTTTCTTTGTGCCCTAGAGTAGAGCGAAGCTGGACAAACGGGTAACTGTACAAATCTAAATTATTAGTTTTTGTGTTTTCGTTTAATAAAGTTAGGGTTGAAACTATTTAACACTGCTGAATGAAATTTATTTGAAGCAATTCTTTGGAGAAGGTGTAATGATGCTATCTCTTCTTTGGAACACGTTAAGATTCTCTCTTCAGTATAGCACGATCTCTTCTTTGGAACACTAGCTTTTAGTTAAAGTAATCTGTGTCTAATTGCAACATGGTAAAGATTTTGTTTTAGGTTATTGCCCAGCTTGACAGCTAATTTTTCCTGTAAGGCCCTTCCTGTGAAATATCATAAGAATATTTCTTTCCATTCGCTTTATATGGTTTCCAGATTTCATAAGGGATTAAGCTGACCCTTGCAAATTACCTAAACCCAGAGTGGTCCTCTAACAAAATCTCTGTGCTAATCTAAATGAAATTAAACAGTATTTGTTTCAATCCATTTTCCCAGTGACGTGGCTCTCGTTACTTATGTTTCCTGTGGTTTATTAGAGAACTTACCAAGGAATTTCAAACAACTACTCGAGCATAATTTATTTAGGGCTATTTCTAAATGGCTGACAGTAAGCATTATCTTTGTTTATTTTTTCATCTTATGGTTCTAGCTGACATGAGAACTCATGCTGCAAGTTCTACTTCCTCTCCAAAAGCTGCAAATTATAAGTAAGAGCTTCCTGGAAATCGGGCTTACATTCCCACAAAACCTCGATAACTGCTAGCATGTCATCCTTCTTCAATTACATTCCAATCCCAAAAACAAGCTACTGTGGATATTAGATGATGCCTAGTACAAGCCTCAATTAGAAATAATTTAGATTCAACATCCAACATACTTCCATGCTTCTCACCATGTCGATATGAGTTTTATGCACACATCAAATCTCATGTATGTCTGTTTGATTTAGGGCAATCACAGGCATTTCAAAATTAAATTCCACTGTTGAAGATCTTATTGACTCTTCTGAAATCATGATATAAGAGTTTCCTTTTTATTTTCAAAAAGCCTGGACGGCATGAATTTTGTTTGAAGTGTTTTGAATTGCTAGATATATTGCCTATTCTCTCCTACATCCGCTTAGTATGTAGGAATATTGATGGCAGAGTGAAGAAATATTAAAATTATCTGCATACCAGTAAATTGAGGTATGGAATTTGAAACATTACTGAAACAAAACTTGTCCCCAATGCCATTATACAACACAGAAACAGTTCAAACTTCAACTCTTATTTAGTGTTTAGGCAAAGCTCTGTCAATCATAGTGAATTAACAAGATGCCTGAGGTCGAGGTTTAAAGATCGGCTGACTGTGAAACTATACTTTTTCTATACATAACCAATGACCCTTCATTTAATTCGGTTATAATATGTTTCTCAAATGTGGAACTTACTAATATAGTTTCGAAAGGCGAATGATATTCAGAACATATATTCTATCTAAAGAATAGCCATATGAAATGATGAAAAACATGCGCTGTATATCAAGAAAAGCCAAACAAAATACAGAGAAATGCACAAACAAAACAGTCATAATTTAAGAAATAGGATTTAAGAAACCGTTGATTTATTAATGAAGGAATGAGCACAAGTTACAGGCCGAACATATAGCTAAGAAAATGGAAATTGCGATTAAGCCAGAAAATCTAGGTCCTTATTGTAAATGCCAAGAATAGAATTTTAATTTTCTTGGGATTAACTTTTAAGTCTCCACCAATAAAAGAACTTAGTGGCTTTAGTATATTTCTGTAGACCAACACTTCTAAATAAGGCATTTTCAGATATATTGTTTTTTAATCAATCCTAAACAAGGAAGTGATACATTCTAACGGATGGATTTTCCAAAAAGATATGAACCAACAAAACAGGGTAGGTATATTTACCCTAACAAAATGGTAAATAATTTCTAGAAGATTGAAGAAGTCATGGATTACCAGTCGGTTTTGAATGTTGGTTCAGAAAATTTTCACTGAAGAATCTGAGACAAGATAAAGTGGTCTGTTTAGCGTAAAATCAATTTCTACTGTTGCCCGGAACTGATGACTTTATTTCTACAGACAACTCAATTTGTTAACAAAACAGCAATGAATGCTAGCATTATTTATCTCAGGGTGAAGTGTCCCCCATACTTCTTAAAAAGTGCTTTATTCAAGGGTTTTCTTATATTTTTAATCTAGGTTCTTGTTTTGATTTCAAGGTTAGTATAAAGAATCTGGCCATTTAATGTTTATTTTTACCTTCTATCTACAATATTGCAACACAAAACTTCTTGATGCTTCTTGTATAGGATTTTCACTAAGCTGATCCTCACATGCTGTGTTTCTGTATTGTCTTTGTCCTTAATAATATCAGTCTTCTACATTTTTGTTGCAAAACTTATTTACAAATTAAACTTATTATTTGGTTTTTCTTAGAATTTTCAGAGTTTGTTGTTGCTTCATCACAAGGGGCTGTGAACCAAAATTAGAGCCAATTAGGGAGCTTTTATACATCATTTATTGCATTTTTGGGTATGTGATTGGCATTCATAATGAGTGCAGCAACTTGGGAGGCCAGATGCAACACAATTTATTGCTGATGAAGCTTTGTGCGTATTGACCCATAACTCTCCCTCGCAAAGCTAATTCAGCAATCTCAAACTACAAATTATCTCTTTTACATATAGTAACTGTTTCATCGCTAATCAAAACAAACATACCATTAAAAATATGAAGCAAAATTCATAGACAAAAAATTGTAGATGAAAAACTCGCCAAAAACCCAGTGCTTTCAGTTTTACAAAAAGAAATTATTTTTTCATTTTGTTTCAGACTATTAGTATCAGCACATTCCACATGAGGATGCCATTTTGTACCCAATTTTCTTTCAAATCAATCAAATACAACTAGACTCAACTTGTTTCTTGTATGTATTCATTTATTGACTCATTGAATTCATCTTATCTTTGAATTTTGCAAAATAAATGTGTTTTTAGTAGAGTTTAAGTAATTTTTAAAGCTGCTAAGTTTTTTGCCACAATAATCTCCTTGCTACAAAAAAATTAATTTTTTATACATCCCTCTTGCTTGCTTTATAACTATGTATGCTATAATATTGTGTAAATATATTGTCTTTAGATAGATGAACTAAACCCAGAAGGAACCACCATTAGTAAGAGGCAAAAAAAACATGTTCTAGATATTGCCATATTTAATGACAAAAGTTTCATCAATCTTTTATAGCTTCCAAAGATCTTAAAAATAATAAAAGTCTTTTGGAAAAACCCATGATAATTTTTTTTAAACATGTGGACAACTTGTTAGAAAAATCTAATTATCACACAAAAATATAGTGAATCTTCAATTTAGATTAAATAAATTTAAAATAAAATATTAAAGACTATCAAAGTTTAAAGAATGTATATTTGTATTGGCTATAGGAAAATTCATTGCGAACAATTTACCATTGAAAAATTTACCATTGTTGGTGGTGAAAAATTCACTATTGGTATTTAAAAGTATAATTATTTTTAAAAAACCTCAAATAAAAATATCTAAATGTATAACTTACAAGTTGAGTCTTCAAGTGCAACATCTATATCTGCACAATCCAACAATTGAATTGTAGGTACCTAAATTTCAACTGTACCTCCCTCTTCAAATACGTTGCCAATTTTGTCAAGCTCTTCTAAAGTTGATTCATCCACCCTCCAAATTTCTGACATGGAAGGAATCATTTAGTCTACTTAACCATCTACTGCAAATATCACAAGGAAAATATTATTAATTTTACATATAATGCATGATTTATATGTGTAGAATCACATAAAATAAAGGTAAAATGCATGAATTAATAGTATCAACCATCAAATACATAAAACTAAAACCCTAAAGACCTTAATCTAACCATGAAGCATAAATGAACATAGAAACATAAACAACAATAAAGAAATATTACCATATTCATACGCCATGGTTGAATCACCTTCATTTCCCTTCTCCATTTTTCTTTATATGCTTGCATAATAAAGTAGTATTACCATAATTCATGTGCCATGGTTGAATCACCTTCATTTCTCTTCTCCTTTTTGCTTTATATGCTTGTTTGTCCTCAGATTTGTAGTATGAAAGAATAAGCCTAGTGATAGTGACAACAAAATATCAAAGATAATGGTTGTCTAGGGTTTGAAATGAGGAATAGGTCTCTTTAATAGAAACCAAAATTTGAATGAAGGGCTAAGATTGCTTTGAGAAGCAAGGAAATAGGGTTAGGGAAAAAATAGGGTTTAGTTAAGGATGGGCGTTGGAGATTAAAAGGTAATAAAATATTATCGAGGGTGAAATTATTTGAGATGAGAGATAAGATTTAGCACAAAAAAAGAGGTGGCTAGAGCAAATTAAATAATTTTATAATTTTGGAGGAAAAGTGAATAATTAAATAATTAAAATAATTATTTAATTATATAAGGAGAGGGAAAGTAATTAAAATAATTAGTGACAATTATTTAATAAGAAAGTGGAGGAAAAGACAAATTAGTAAATAATAAAAAATAATTATTTACTAGTGGAGTGAAAATTGTTGAAATTAAATTGTGGAAGAAAAGGCTAATGAATAATTAAATAATTAAAATAGTTATTTAATTATAGTAGGAAAATAAAAATAAATAATTAAATAAATGAGAATTTATTTAATTATAGAGTGGAAGGATTAATTAGTGATGCAATTAAATAAATATTAATTAGTCAAGGAAGAATAAAAGGGGAAAGTGAATTAATTAATAGAAGAAATATGACTTTAGACCATAGTTAAATAAGTAAATTATTTAATTATGTAGGGAAGAAGGGGATTTGATATGGAAAATGGTGTTTGTAGGCCTAGGATATTTTTTTAGTGTCTTTATTTCGCCCCTCTTTAATACAATGTGAAGTCACCTGAATGTTGTATCAAAGAAATTCAGCTTAGAATATGGGCCCTCTTGTGCCATGATGAAGATGAGATGGACCTATGGACCCTTAGAAAATTTTGTAAATTTTGAAAAACGTTCAAAAAATTTGGAAAAGTTATTTTGATAAACAAAAGACATTTACAATAAAAAGACTTTAGTTTCAAGACCTTTAGGATATTCACATTAGGGTTTTGGACTCAACATTGGATGGGTCTAGTAGAAACCCTACCCTTTGGGGGTATAAATAGTATTTTGGGTGTAAAATTGGTCATTTGTGTATTTTTACTAGAGTGAATAGTGAGTTCTACGAGTAACTTTGCTATGGAGATGTTGTTAAGATATCACTTGTACCACACTAACATCACAAATTCATAGTTTGT
>VDFB02295489.1:52676-84617 GCA_007258455.2 Sequoia sempervirens | reverse complement strand
GGAATAGACTCTAGGACAAATCTCCTTTCGCTAACACTCAATAGGGATTGTGTGGAGGGAAAGGTGGGTAAATCAGTCCAATGTTGGATGGAGCCCAAGACAGGTAATAAACCTTGAGGGTGTCCAACTCGAGATCATGCACGTGCCCTTGGCATAATAAATCTTCCATCCAATGAGGTTAGGAAGAGGAACAAGGTGAGGATCTATTCCGATAGGGATTAATAGGTCATATTTGTTCAAGATAGTTTATGCCCTAGGTGGTAATGAATTTCATTTGTCTTATTCTTAAAATGTGCAATATGAAATAATCTAATTTAATTGTGAACAAGGAACTTTGTGTGTGCATTTTTATGTCTCTAATAAGGGGACATTACAAGTGGTATCAAAGCATGTTCCTGCCATCTTGTGTATACTACATGAGCCTTACATGTATTCCAGTGTGTACTTTGAGATATTGTATATGTATTCAAGTGTGTTCCAAGATTTATCTTGTGACTTATATGCATTCTTTGTAACATATGTTCATGTGAATACTTTGTGTATTACATGTATTCGCGTGTTTGCTTCATACTCATGTGTATACTTGATGTCCTTGGGATGGTGGATGGGACAACAGTGTAGAATGGGATGCACTAAATCCCCTTCCCCATTTTCTGATAGTATACTTCATTCGATTGTATTCGTATGTGAGTGTATACTCTATGTCTTGTGATTGTATTTGAGTGCATACTCTATAAACTTGCAGTTGTATTCAAGTGTGTACTCTATGATTGTAATTATATTTGAGTGTATACTCCATGACTTGTATATGTATTCAAGTGTATACTCCATGACTTGTATATGTATTTGAGTGTATACTCTGGGACTTGTATATAATCTATGATGCATTTGTATACCTTGTGACCTTGAATTCAAGTGTGTACTCTATAACCTTGTATTTGTTGTGACTTGTATTCAATTGTATACTTTATGACTTACATGTATTCATACGTACATTTTATGACTTCATGCACTCGTGCATATGCTTCACGACCTTATGATGTTTGTTTCATGGTATATATATGGACACAAAACATCTTACTTGTCTGCTTCATGACTGATGGACTCTAATACATGACTACCCTATTCTTAAATGTACACTTTATATTGCATAATTCATGCCTTATATGTATTTGTTGAGTGTATCTACGAGCATCCTTATACCTATGCTCTACATGTATGATCATTTTGTGCTTTATATATATTCAAATGAATGCTTTGTATTGTGTGCATAGAAGTAAAATTGGGTGTACGTGAATGCTCTACATATTCATGTCTTATGTAATGACGGGATGCTTCTCGCTCTATGTGTGTAAATTCCTATATGTATGCTTTATGTGTATACTTCATGCTTCATCTACTTCTTAATGGATATGTGTCCTCATGTTTGAAGGCCGACATGTATTTTGAGTTATGATCTACATATCTCATGTGCATTCATGTATATGATCTTGCCAACGTGTATTCCAATACCTTGTGTATCCCTAAATGTATTTCTATAACTTATAAGTGATCATCTGTTCTCATGTGAATGATTTATGCTTCTATGTATACTTCATGACTTTGTAAAGTCATGTACTACTACTTACAACAAATTTCTTATGAATACTTTGTGTGTACACTCCATGTATATGTTTCATGAGTTTATGATATGCCTCACTTCTTCTGTATATTTAGATGTGTGCTTATGTCTTAAATATTTACTCCACGAATACTCTTCTCAAGTATGTTGGTGCATGATTCATGCCTGATGTGTATTTGAATACAATCCAAGACCTGCATGCATAGATGTTTATGGAATCTGCCTTTGTATTTAGGTGTATGATCCATGCCTTGACTGTTGCTTCATGTCTTATGTGTATTCAAGTGCCTTCAAGAAAATATGTTGTCTTACATTATTCAATGTGTATGTGATTGTGTGTATACTCTGTGGCTGGAATTCATGTGCATGCCTTGTATCTTACTTGCATTCATGTGTATATCTTGTGACTTACATGCATTCACACTATGTGACTTATGTATGAATACAGCTTGCAATCCACATACATTCCAAAATATACATATATTTATGTTTCGTTAAGAGTCTCCTTGTGTTAGCTTCATTCAGATGTGTCTTCAAACAAGATTACTCCATGATGTCTTTTGCCTCAAGGATTAGCTAAATTTTATTTTTCAAACTACTTCTTGAATTGAGGAGCTTTAACTATTGAAGTGAAAGATGGGATTGCTTGAGGAAAAGCAATCTTGGGCGGGGCAGACTATCATGTCTCCCAAATTTAGCATACAATAATTTATGCACATAAGTATTATTGGACATATTTCCTTATGATAACACCTATACCTACAATACTCATGATATCTACATTATCTAGTCTATAGTGATATGGTTCAAATCTTAAGCATCCCACATTGGCACATAAAGTCTGATGGGATTTCATTCAACAATAGTCTTATGATAGAGATTTCTATTGGGACATAATTACCATATGTTTCCATCACTGGAATGGTTAAATAAACAAAATAAATTATTATTAATTAAACTGGATGATATTATACATTATGAAAACAAATAGTTATCAGGCTATCTCATTAAATATAAACTTGTATTTCCACCATGGTATTATTTCTATCGTTGAATATAGAAGATGTCTATGTTTCTCATGCTGCCTGGAGTTTATTGGAAACTATATTCATATCATTCCCAATGATAATGATAATATTTTGTAATTATTGCTCGAGTCTCATATCTTCAATTGGTTATCGGGCTCCCATACTATCATGAGTTTGTCTTCAGTGTGGTGGCTTTTATCAAATTGCTATATATTGGACTTGGTAATCACAATTATAGAAATCTATTTTCTCAATGTTAAGATAAGCATTTCTTAAGCCACAACATTCCTCTACAATGTGCAAAGACCCGATGGACAGTTGATGTGAAGAATGCATACCACTAGAATTATAAGAAGAAGAGTTCCAACATTGTTTGGAGGTGATGAATAGAGGATGATTAAAGTGTAGCAATCAATAAAGTAGTAATGCTTAGAGATGGTTATTATGCATATAAGGAAACAAACTCATCTAAGGAAAGGCATAATGTTAATTATTCCTAACACGTGATTTATCAATTAGTAGTGTTAACATAATACAAGAAACATAGCCCTTGTCAAATAAACATAATGAAAGGTCATATCCTTTGACCATGTGATGGATATAAAAGGGGGTAGCATGGAAGAGAATGAAATAAGAAAAAATCTAATATCTTTCAAGTGAAACAACTGACAATTAAGGGAATATTTCTTGAGAGGAGGAGATATATAATATGTAAAATTAAGAGATAAAATACAGAGATCTAAAGGAAGACATGTAACTGGGAAGTGGAATTAAGTTAAACATATATTAATGAATGGGATCATTATATGAAAGCTTCTGGAAATAGGAATAGCAGCAACAATAATTGGTTTACATTAGAATATAAAGCCATGTATATTATTGGATAATCATAAGATAAACATGATAATGAATAATATATAAACACAAATACTAATGTAAGAAAATAATCATTACATAAACATAGATATATGAATGCTAATTAATATAAGGAGAGAATAATGATATATATGTATATATACATAATGTATATATATGTATATATCATAGACACTTATTCAATAATGATGCTTGCAACAATTATTGAGTCTTATGATTAATTATAATGCTTAATATAAGTATGGACAATAGAATACTATTTGTTTGATATTTACTAACGATATCTTCTAAATGTTAAGAACTAATCAATCAAATCTTAGGATGATCATCACTGCATCCAAGGTAGAAGATAGATCAACTCAAGGAAAACACATCTGAAAGAGTTCTAGCTAGCACGTCATTCAAAGGTAAGTACCCTCACCAATAGGTTAAGCATTGAGGGATTATGGAATCAATATATATTACTATGGTAGTGGGATACTCTAAGTTCACTAACCCCATATCTTATTAAATATCAGTGAATTCTTCTAACACTCAAATTTGTGTTAAATTGTGAATTCAAACAAGTACAATATGATAAGTTAATGCGTATTAAATGCCACGCTTTGAAATTAATAAATATATACATCAATATATTGGATTTCACCTATTCAACATAGATGAATAACTAATTCCACATCTGAGATTAATGGATAATATTTATGACACAATAATGTTTTTTATAACAATTATTGTACCTTATTAAGCTTCTATGACCTTACTATTACAGGAATAGACTCAAACCAAATCCCCTTTCACTAACACTCAATAGGGAGTGTGTGGAGGGAAGGCAAGTAAATCGGTCCAATGTTGGACAGAGCCCAAGAAGGGTGATAAAACTTGAGGGTGTCCAACTTGAGCTCGTGCACATGCCCTTGGAATAGTAAATCTTCCATCGAACGAGGTTAGGAAGAGGAACGAGGTGAGGATCTATTCTGCTAGGGAGTAATAGGTCATATCTGTTCAAGTGAGTTTATGTCCTAGGTGGTAATGCATTTCATTTGTCTTATTCTTAAAATGTGCAATCTCAAATAATCTAATTTAACCATGAACAAGGAAATTTGTTTGTGCATTTTTATGTCTCTAATAAGGGGACATTACAAATACAAGGAAATTTATAACTTCAAGCAGACACAATTGGCAAGGAAAAAGCAATATCTTGCATGCTTGTGGTAAAATGGGAATTTTCATAATAGATTATGGGCAGGTCCAAACCATAAAGGTTAGAGGAATTATGGAGACATGCAAATGGGAGAAAAGCATGGGAAATCAATGCGTTTGGGCTTGGACAGAAGAGAAATTCATAGCAGAGGTCTATAGGAGATGTGTAAAGAACATGGCATGGGAGGGAAAGATCTCTGAATGCAAAATCCACGTGAGAAAAGAGAAGACAAAGGGAAAAGAAATTTTGGGAGGATGCAAGACCATATATGCATACACATTTGGACAAAATTCAGAGAGGGAAGATTACAATACAAAATAAGGTGTTGAGACATCTTGGGGTTTAGAGGGAAGAGGGAAATGACTCATAGTTGTAAATGAAAGGGTTATAGAATATGCACAAAACAATTTCATGAAAATTCCTTTTAGAAATGTTAGAGAAATGCAACTAGGAAGTGTAAAGCCAAATTCCACAGACATTGTGAGCATCCTTCCTGACTGCAATGGAAAGAAAGCAGGAGGGCATTTGAGAATTTTGGGCAGGATGGATAGGAGGCACAACAAGGAGTGTGGCGTAACAAATATTGGGGGAAGAATGGGATGATACTCTCCTCAAAATTACCAAGTTTAACATGCAAGAAAGGAGTAAGGGTTCCTTCTAAGGTTCTTAGGTACTTGCCTTTACAAGCAGATTTCAGTTCAACATCTCTTATGTAAGCTAATAGCTCCTCAAACAATGATAAACTAGACATTTGTATCACAACCATAATGTTTTTGATTGTGTCTATTCCCTATTTAGCCTAACTAAAAACATGAACTCGTGAGAATCACTTACTTGAGTTAATTTTATATCTAGCATTTTCCTCTAGTTATGAGTGTTAAACCATGGTCAAGGAAATCTGAGTTAAAACATTTTTGGATCTCTTAGCACCTCAAAGTATTATTGCTATTCTTAGGAATTAAAATAAAAATAAAAATAGATTGATTGGGACAATAGTAACATTAATTTTATAGCGGGAATAGGTCAATATGTATTAGGTAAACATTGTGAGTTCCCTCAATATGGGTTAATTGATATTGGGTAAATAATTTTTTGTATTTACCAATACCCTTAGTCATTTGACTTGTAAATCTTTATATGTATATGATACATTGAGATATGCTATAACTTGCTAAGAAAATCATAGGAGGAAGTGACAACTCACACCAATTTACTAATTATAAAATGGTAATGTTCTTGTCATTAGGGATTAAGGATGAATGTTTCCTTGCTATGCTTTGTTATGTATGGATGTAGTTTTTATGGAGTAAGTTGTTATGCATAATTATCATTTGAGGTGATAGTTTTATTACTTCTTGTTGTCCCATGACTTAATGTGACTAAGCTTATGTATAATTCTTGTTGGAAGCATAAATTACATATGTGGATTGATTCTAATTATGTTAGCAATAAATGGTATACAATGAGGCAACAATAGAACTTGACCCCCCAATTTAAAGTACTGATTTTGATAGTATACTAGTGTTCAACTCTAGAAGTCAAAACCTCTCTAATCCTATTAGCATGGAACCTTGATTTATTTCTAATGATAACAATATACTAACTAACATTAGGCCATGACATTGATTATAAACACAATATTGCTTTAGATCTAGATAAAATAAATATATATGCTAGTAATATCATGATGAGCTTACTTAGTAATTTAAGATGAATGCAATTAGCAAAGAAAGTTGGGGTTATTAGGAAATAATAAACAAGGAATTTTCTATTGCCAAGGGAGGATTATTTGAATATCCAAGTGTGGAATTTTGAGTAGAAAATGGTGGGAGATCAAATAGGTTCATACCTTGAGTTCATTAAACATCTATGTTGAGACTCAAGTGAAATAAGATGGCAAGGAAGTCTTAAGTTGAAACTCTAGCGATAAGAACACCTTATAATATGATCTAGAAATATAATACGCCTTATATAAGATTTGACATACAGTCACTTAATAATGTAGGTGATAATGACTTCATCAATAAAACTAAAACTATACTTGTACCAAATTGTTTTATGATTAAATAGAATGATTTACTATCATTTATTTCAAGGATATTTAAAATGAAGTTTTTTAATAAGTCTAAGGATAGTGAATGAGTTTTAAATCTGAGTTTCTTGTATTTGGAAAAGATGTCAAAGAACATATTATGATATGATTGATATCATAGCATGTTAGTATATGCAATATTTGGCTATAAGTGAAAAGTGCAAATATTAAAAGATTTTTATATCAATCTTTCAAGAAACACGTCTGGAAAGATTTTTATATCAATCTTTCAAGCCATACTGTCTAGCTCATATTTAGGATGATTGAATTTTTCTATAGGTTTTTTTTTATGGCTTAAAGGTTAATTGGAAACTTTTTGGGTGATGTTAAAAGATGGTTTGACTTCAATAATAATGAATTCTTGAAATGTCTAACAAACAATATATTTCACTACAAAGAACACTAATAATGTTTGAATACCATTTTTCTGCATGCTTAAGAATGATAAGGTCAAGTAAATCTTAAAGAGTAACCTTATTTTGAGTGTAATATATTATTAATTTTTATAAAGATTTAAAATTTAAAAGACTTAATCTAACCTTTGGATCATGTTATTTGTGATTTATTGTTATATCAAGATCAAGTAATATGTTAATTATTTATAAATTACAAAGGAATGCAAATGTTTTAATCAATCTCCCAATTTACAAATTTTAGTTTAAAAACAATTTTTTAGTTTATTAATATTTATAATTTTTATTTTATTTTTCAATTAATAATATTATGTCAGTTAATATAATATTTAAATTGAAATGTTTTAAACATATTTAATTGATATATAATTTATCATCTAAATTATAGTACATTAGTTTAGTTCTAAATTGATTTATGATGTTATAACTAAATATTATTATAAAAATAAATATTTCAATCAAAAACATAAAAAGAAATATCACAACAAATTTAATTGTTTATTTTTTAAATGTATTTAAATAAAAAAAGATAACATACTGGACTAAATCATAGTGTAGTGATTAGTTCTTGATAAGATCTAATAAATTTTCACTAGTTATTATTATAGCAAATAATATTTGAAGTAAAAAATTAAAAATTATGAGAAAAACTATAATTGTCACATTTAATTATTTATTTTTTAAATGCATTTAAATAAAAATATAACATATTAACTAAATCATTGTGTAGTAATTCATTCTTAAATATGATATATGATGTTTCCACTAGTTATTATTATAGCAAATAATGTTTCAAATCAAATGATTAAAATTATGAGAAAAAATATAATTGTCACATTAAATAAAAAGATATTAAGGGTTCAAACTTAAAAGAATAAATATAAACATAAATATTATCTTTTAAACATACTTAAATAATAGATATAACTTACAAGATAAATCATTATTGTTTCACTTGTAGTTTGAGTAATGGAATTCCCATGAGAAACCTTTAAAATAAAAATAAAAATATTGAAAATAGAAAATAAGCAAAAAATATGAAAAAGTATAATTATCACAATACCAATAAAAACTAAAAAATCTTTGGCATGGGGACTTTGACTGGATTGACTAAAGCATTTTGTTGTAGGAAAAAGTCATGAGGTTTAGCCTCTCCCTAGTTGGCTAAAGCATCCTCTTGTAGGCAAGAAGTCGCAGGTCTGCTCTCCATGTCCCCAATGAGAGGGTTACAAGAGCATAAATGTTATAATTATTTTATTTAATATACTAATGTAATGGATATTTTGAGTAGTTAAATAATGATACATTGGTTCATTAATATTTTAATCCATCATATTTTTAGTGTCCACTGTTGTATATAAAAAAAATTCAAACTTAAAAAACAAAAAAATATGAGGAAAAATATAATTATCACAATAAAAAGTGAATCTTTTAACTTATATTGATTAAATTTTAATAATATAAATAATTTTAACAACTATTCAAATATATTAGCTCATTTGTATAATAATCTATATTCTCACTAAAAATTATAACCAAAATAAATCATATTATACATAAATAAAAATTATGATAAAAAGATATAATTATTAGAAAAAAATTAATAATAAAAAGAAGCTTTCAAATTTTAAGAAAGTATAAACATTTATATTTTTGTAAAAATGAATTCAAATAGCAAATATAAGTCACTAGTTAAATTTTGTTGTATTTGTTCATTTATATTTTGATCTATCCTAGTCTCCTTAGCCTTGTCAAAATGAAAAGAAACAAAAAAAGTCCAAACTAAAAATAATAAGATTATTAGTTCCTGCTATAGACAGGTTACTATTGCATCCATTGGATTCAACTTTCCAATTAATGCAACCAATGATGACACAGAATTAAAATTTCTGCACAAAAATTCTATAGTTTAAATTTAATTTATATTTTAAGTTATTATTATTATTAAAATACTATTTTTCTTTCTTCTTATTGATTTATATTACAAACAGTAAGCAGAAAAATCATTTTTCGTTAATTTTAAATGATGTCATAAATATTTAATTTAATTCCTCCTTCATTTCATGGTACTTAATAGAATATAAAAATATGCCAATCTTGGCATATCTGGAGTGATGGATTTGGGCATTTAAGGATTCGATTTAATGTTTTATCTTATTCACTGGTGGCAGGCATACGAAGGAGATTTTCTATCTGAGATGGAGGCATTACGTACTATTTCATATTTAATGTCTTCTCCAATTCACTGCTGTCAGGCATATGAAGGCGTTTTCTCTCTGAAATGGAGGCATTACGTACTCTTTCATTTACTGTCACAATTAAACCCCAATACTAGGTGGCGCTTGGTAATAAAATCATTAATATCGATAAAATGCGTGACATTCACCATTTGCAGCTCTAATGAATTTCCTATGTCTCCGCATATACTCTGTTTACCGGTGTTTCATGTTTACTAGTGGCGTTGGACTAGTTTAGCGTTTTAAGTGGCTTTCCAGCTTATTTTCACAGAAGCTCTTTCTTGAGGATTTTATTTGTGAGTGTAATGCATGTGCGATAGACATTAAATTTCCTTTGTTGGGTCTCATCAGTATTCATTTTCTGCTGCCATGCAGAATCTCAAGGATAATAAGAGCACTGAAGTTTCTGATGTCTTGAAGCTTATTGGTTGTCCAAGCTGTTATAAATTTATAATGGTACCTAGCCAAGATCCCAAGTGTCCAATGTGCAGAGACTCCTCTGTTCTCTTCTTTTAAATGAATTATGTTCCGTAAGTATATCTATATGGCCTCCTTGTGCAATTTTTATGCATATCATATATACTAGATGATCTATCAATTTATGCGCATGATTTGTTTTGCTATCTAAAGGCATAATCTTTTTTTGGGCTTCTTAGGATAGTGTAGAGTAACTGCATCGAGTGCCTCTGTCAAAGGAGCCAACCATTGATGCAGAGATGATTCATCAGTAAATCAGTGTTTACAGTGTTTTTTGGCTTCTTAGCTTTTGAGTAATTTCACTGAAATTTTCAATCTCTGCAACAATTCTTTTGGGATTCTGATGATCATGTTCCTAGGGTTTTTGATGATGTATGTTACTTGGGCTTTTTAGGGTTTATGTTGCTATTATGATTTAAACAGAATATATGTTACTTGGGTTTCCCAAGGTTTATGTTACTATTATGGTAAACAGAATATTTGGTTGGATTTACATTGTCAGAATAGTTTTTGTTCAATCTTCATATGGACTGCTGTACTGTACAGCCACAGAAGCAAAATATAACTTTATGAAATGTATTAATGTTCATAGAAAATAATTTATGGTTTTCTTGAATTGACAAGTCCAGGTTGGACAGTCTTCAGGCAACTCTTGCATGTGTTTATTCTATTTATAAAAAGATGGCAAGAAAAAATATCTGAGAACTTCAATATCTTGTGTGTCTTTGAAGTCTTATGGCATATAATTATTTTTAAGCTATACCATTACCCTCGTAGCTTAACAATTCTATGTGACTTTAATAATGAATTGTTCCAAACTTTATTCTTTTATTTGTTTATTTTTGTAATGCTGAAAAAGTATGCACTCAATATTTTCATCTTTTATTTTGGATTTATATTGATTTGTTTGTTTCATATGTAACAAGTGCTACGTAGTGGTGTGTTTATAGTGTTGTAATTATTGTTTTTTAGACTATTATTCTAAACTATTATCCTACTTCTAGATCTCTATACCTAACTATGGTTGTAACACTATGCATAACTTAGTTCTAACCTAAACTCTAATAATAAAAAAATGTAGAGTGACATTACAAAAAAATTGAAGCATTATATTATTAATTAATATTTAAATTTAATTTAAATTTTTATTTTGATTGTGTAAAATCAAATCTCTAGATTTTTATAAAATAGTTAGTTAATTTTTGTGAGATTTTATTTAATAAAATAATAATAATTAAATACATAAAAAAAATCCTTCTAAAAAATGTAAACATTTATTTATTTTACAAATATTTAAATAACTTAATAAAGCAAAAAATTGAAAAATCATTCTACAAAAATATTAAAAAAATACTTGCTCATAACAACCCAAATTTCTTAGCCAATTATATTCAAGAGAAATAATTGTTTTTAATTGGTTCAAAACCAACTTATTAATAACTAAATAACAAAATTGGTTGAAGTACTAATAATTAATATATAAAAATAACATATTTATGTAAAAGTTCACAAATTATCTAATTTTTTATCAAACTTGACTTCTCACATGATCCTCTTCTATGTTACTTATTTCTTTATTAAAATCAAATCTATCCATACAAAAATGAATATGGTTCAAATCTATAGTATGAAAATGACCTCTAAACATTTAAAATTCAAATTAATCTTTGCCCCAAGCCAACCCCCTCTTGGCTAGTGCTTTCTTTTAAATGTGATCATGAAAAATTCAAATTTGAGCACTAAAATGTTTTATAAAAGGACAAGCCCACCCTATTTCATTTTTGATGAATCTAGGACGTCAAGAGGGATACCTATTGCACAAGTTTTGTTATGCTTTCCATCATCTTTAGAGAATAGTCTTAGCATATTGCATAATTGTTTGACATGTGTTTAATCATTATTTCAAAAGTTATTAAATCAAATTGAGTTTTTAGTTGTGAGGAATATTTGGTGTTGGTACTAACAGGTGGCCCTTGGTTCTTTTGAAATTCCTCGTTGATGCTTAAGAAGTTGGGGATGAGATTTAATCTAGACTTGTGCTCCTTCTCGGTTGCTCCAATTTGCGTTAGAATGCTTCACCTCTCGTTGGAGTTTTTGAATGAGGAGGTGTTTAAAGGGATCGCCACTACGTTTGGTTGTTTACTGTCGATTGAGAAAATGATTGCTTTTGGGAAACAATTGGTTTATGAATGATTTTATGTGAATGTTGAGTAATCAGCGGACCTGTTGGATCTAGTTAAGATTAATTCTAAGTTGGGGGCGTGGGATTAGTTGGTTGAATTTGAGACGAATCCCTTTGCTTGGCTTCACTATAAAAAAGTTGGCCATTGGGCTAAAAAGTGTCCTCTTAAAGTTCCTAAGCAAATAACTAAACAATGGAAGGAGGTGGAAAAACCTCTCGTTAAAGAAGCGGATTAGTTTCTTGCTCAAGAGGTGGTGACAAACACACCTGCCCAAATGGAGGTGCTTACTGGCGAGCCCCCCATGGTGACTTCAAAGGAGATGATTTTGGATGAGGGGGAACAAGTGTTGGCTGGTGAAATTACCTATGGAGAAATGTTTTAGGACATTGGTCTTAATGATAATTTATGCTTGTCCCGTGGTTTTGTTGATAATAGTTTTGTGATGTCTAAGGAAAATCCTTCTGCGTTAGTTGATGCTGGTTCTCCCCGTGGGGGTAAATTTTTCTTAGTATAATGTCAAATACTAAGGGACTAGAGTTAAAGCATGATGTTAACGAGGTCAAGGAGTTGGATAAAACGGATATTCCACCACCTACTCAAGTTCGTTGTCGGAATAGGAAGAAAAATTCTCCTTCGCCAGGAGTTGTGACAAGGAATAGGCAAAGGTCAAACTATGGGTCTGAACCGAGGGGTAGAGGCTAGCCTCCTACTAATGTGACTAGAGAGAAGGAGAGTTGGAAAAATATTGTTCATGGTACACAGAGAAATCTGCTGGAGATGTGCTCTAAGAGCACAGTCCATAAATCCTCATGAAGATAATCTCCTAGAATATAAGGGGTTTAAATCACCCTCATAAGCATGATCTCCTGGCTAATTTGGTAAGATATCAAAGTCCTGATATTGTTTCTATTGAAGAAACTAAAATGAGAATGGATAAACTTTCTAGATTGAAATTAGAGCTCTTTAAGGATTGTGGGATGCATTTTTCTAAGGCAGCTAGTTCTTCTGGAGGGATAGTGGCCTTTTGGAATCTTTGGTTTATCAGAGGGGTGGAGATGATGAATGATAGTAATCATGTGGCCACTTCCTTTTTCATGATAGTAAGCAACAGTCGAGGATCATGTGGTTGAAAATTGGGTATAAAAATACTAAGTTTCTCCATTTGTCTATGCTGAAACATAGAGCCTCTAATGGGATAAATCTGATTAATTATAATAATGAAGCCTTGGAGAAGGATGTTGATCTGTAGAATGCTGTGGACTCCTATTTTTGTAATTTGTTTTTGGTGGAGGGAGAGCTTGATCAGGCTTGTCAAGAGGATATTTTGAGTGATATTCCGCAGTTGGTGGATGATGAGATGAATTGGCAACTGGTTTGTATTCCTTCGGTGAAAGAAATTTGATGTGTTGTTCTCTCCTTTGAAGGTAATAAGGCTCCGGGTCCTGATGACTTTCCCATGTTTTTCTTTCATTCTTTTTGGGAAATTATTGCAAAATATGTTGTTGTGACTACTGAGGAGTTTTTTAGGTCGGGTGCTATTCTGATGGAAGTGAATTCCTCTTTTATTTTTCTGATTCTCAAAAGTTGGGGGTTGTGTCCTTTGAGGAGTTTCGTCCTATTAGTTTATGTAATTCTATCTATAAGATCTTCTACAAGGTCCTGGTGTTCAGGTTACATAAAATCTTGCCTCTCATGATCTCTCCTCAGTAGAATGGTTTTGTGGTTGGTAGGTAGATTTTAGATTCTATTCTTACTATTCATGAGAATATTCATTCTCTTACTATTAACAAACAGGCTGGGTTTATCCTCAAACTTGACTTACTTAAAGCCCATGATAGAGTGGACTGGGGTTTTTTGGCTAAAATTCTTGTGTCCTTTAGTTTTGGGGAGAGATTGGTGGCTTTGGTGCATCAACTTATTTCTACCTTGAGGTTTTCAATGCTCATCAATGGTTCTCCCTCTCCTCTTTTTGATTGCTCCAGGGGCCTTATATAAGGGGATCCTATCTCTCCATTTTTGTTTATCATTATGGTTGAGTCTTTGGGACGTCTTATTCAAAGATTTGTCAATTCTGGTCTTATGTTTGGGTTAGTTCTGTCTTCTGCTAACCTTTTTTGTTCTTATCAACAATTTGTGGGTGACTCTCTCTTGCTCGGGAAGGCTACAATTATGGAAGCAAAGAATATTAAATAGATATTGTAGATGTATGAGGTTGCTTCTGGGAAGAAGGTTAGTCTACGTAAGAGTGTGCTTTTCTTTTTTAACACCCCACTTGAAAGACAAAATAGGATTGCTCAAATTCTGCAGTGTCAAATTGGTGAACTTCTAGCCTCCTACTTGGGGTTTCCTCTCTGCTCTAAGGATCCCAATTCTTTATCGAGGGGATTGATTTATAAATTTAATTCTAAATTGGCTAGGTGGAAGGGGTCTTTGTTGATCCAAGTTGGAAAAGTGCAGTTGATGAAATCCACATTTCAGAACATTCTAGTTTATGCCCTTAGTCTTTTTCATTTTTCGAGGAAATTTGTGGATGTTTTGGAGGGAATTTAGAAAAATTCTTCTAGACCAATGTTGAAGACAAGAAAATAACACATCTGGTTGCTTGGGATGATGTTTGTTGGCCTAAAAGGGCTAGTGGACTTGGAATTCACAAAATCTGAATATTCAACATAGCCTTATTGGGGAAATGATTATGGAACCTTTTGGAGGCTAGAAGGGAGTGGGCAAAGATTGTGTGGGCTAAATGCCTTTATGTTGATGTTGGGATTAGAGGTTTTTTATGTCAAAAGTTTATTCCCTCGAATGGTTTTGTGCTTTGGAACTGTATGCTAAAGGCTCAAAGGCTTATTGCTAAGGGTCTCTTTTGGTAGCTGGGAAATGGGAGGACTATTTTATTAAGGGATGATAATTGGTTGGGTAATGGGCATCTTAAGGATGTTCCTTGGCCTAATCCCTTTATGGACCTCTGTTTGCGATAGTTTGGCATATTTGTTGTTGATTATATTGAAGGAGGTCACCAGAGGAAGTTGCATGAGGTGGATCTGGGTTTGAAAGGCTTATATAGAGCTGTCTCCTCAGTTTATATCTCTGCTACCCCTTCTCTAGATAAGTTTTTTTGGAAACCTTCCTCTGCGGGTAATTTTTATGTTGCTTTGGCTTTTCATATGAGTGATTGTTTTACTAGTCCGCCTCCTTTTTGGGCTTCTGTTTGGTCTAGGTTGATCCCCAAGATCAATATTTTCTTTTGTCTCTTTTTTTAGAATAAAATTCTTACCATTGATAACTTGATTAAAAGAAGTTTTGTTATGCCCAATAGATGCTTTCTTTGTGAAAAGGAAGCGGAAAATACTTGTCATTTGATGATATGGTGTAGTTATGTTTGAGTGATCCAGAACCATGTGTTTTCATTGTGGAATCTTAGTTGGGTCTTCTTGGTAGCTATCAAAGATTTATGGTTCCAATGGGTTGGTCCTTCTTCTAATCCGGTGTTGCAGATTTTATGGTCCCTTGTTTTGCCTCATGTAATTTGTGGGGTGTGGTTGGAATTTAATAATTTAGAATCTTCAGAAATGCTATTATTCTAGCTTCAAATGTTGTACATAAGATTAGTGCAACTATTAAAGAGAACTTCATTTTTGGGACTTCTTTTTACATAGGTCAAAAGATTAACCGGTGCTCCTCTATTATATCAATTGCTCAAAAGTGGAAGTTAACATGTGACATATCTCTCCTTGTTTCTAAAATGAATTCCTCCAGAGATGATGTTGTGTGGAAGGTGCCACTAGATGGTTGTATTAAGATTAATTTTGATGGCATGGCTAAAGGAAATCCAAGACTTGGAGGTTGTGGGGGAGTGATCAGAAACTCTAATGGTAGGCTTGTCTCAGTGGTGGTGCTCCCTTTGGGAATCCAAAGAAAGCACTTTGTGGAGGCGGCTACTTCCTATCATGCTCTTAATTTGGCACAAAGAAAAGGGTATAGAAAGGTTTGGCTGGAGGGTGAATCCTTGAATGTTATTAACAATTTGAAGAATGTTTCCCCTCCTTCTTGGACAATTGAGGCCATGGTTTGAGACTCTATTAATATAATCAATTCTTTTGATAATATTTAAATTTCCCATGTCTTGAGAGAAGGAAATTAGTTGGCGGATTTTTTTTCCAACTATGGTGTTTGTGAGGGTAAGGAATGGGATTTGAATGACCCAATTCTATTTTAGGCCTCCACTATTGTTAATAATGAGTGCTAATCCTTTGTGTCATATTAAAGGCTAGTTGTCCTTAGTCACATGCTTGATATTAATGACTAAGGTTGTTCAAGATTTGTTTAGAAGTGGTGGCTTTGATTAGAAGTGGTGGCTTTTACAAGGCTTGCGGTTCATTATTGCATATTTGTCTAGAGGAATATTTCACACAGATTATGGGAATTTTTTACCTTTGTTTCGAGAGTCTTTGGTTCATATAGGATAGTTTGTCTAGTTCTTTCTTTTTTCATAAGTGCTTTTGGCTTAGTGTTGGGTCTCTATGTGTCAATTTTTTTTCCATGGGAGGGGATATATATGAGGCAGAGCTAAGGTCCTATGAAACTATGACGAAGAAGAAAGAGGTCTAGGAAGTCCTTGAGAAGGGTGGCCTTACTCTGTACATGGAGAAGTTGCATGGTAATAATCCCCAAGTTACATAATTATTTTTTCAAGGATGGAAGGAGAGGTCGTGAACCTGAAAGGGAGGGATATTGTGTTGGATGAAGAATTTATTGCCTAGATTATGAGCCTTGTCATGCAGAGAATGAAAGTTTTTAGGGATAAGAAAGAAGTGAAGGATGCAATGAACATTTTCTTCAAGAAGGATAAAGTGGCCGACTTGAGGATGACTAAAAGTGGCGGGTATCAGAGGAGCTCGTTGGAAGCCCTTTGGTGTGATGTGGCTGAGGAAATTATGAGGTATGTTACTCTAGAAGGAAGGTATATTGTGATCAATTCATATAATTTTCTATTACTCAACCATTTCCATCACAAAAAATGGGTTTCTATCCCTTATTAGTTGCTTATGTTGCTAGATTTGGGGATTAAGGAGCATTTAAAAAACCCCAAGAACCCCATTTTGCATGTGGGGTTGTTTTTACTTATTTATGAGCATGTACAAGCCATTGATGTTTAAAAAACCCCTACTGCCCTGTAGGATAAAATTGTTAAACCTTGGGAGGGATATCAGATGGATTCGGGGGATGAAAGCGGTAGTAAGAAGCCTAAGAGGAGGAAGCTCATTTTGAATGAGGATTTGGAGTCGGATAGGGATGGTGATGTTGAATATGTTTTGAATTCTTATGCTTCTCTGGAAGAGAGCCCCATTTGCCCCATTTGCCCTGTTATGGTCAAAAGTGGAAAAAAGAAGTTGGAGGATAAGGTGGGCTAGATGACATGTAGTGATGAGATGGAGGAGATTGTGGTTAGGAGGAGTAAGGATAAATTTAACCTTTATGGGGAAGCTTCTTCCCCTCCCCCTTTGTCTAGAATTGTGTAGGAGGTGGATGATGGTAGCTAGAAATGTGAAGTGCCAATTGGGGACCCTTTTTTGGAGAAGGGTGTCCCTTTAACCCTAGATGGTGGTGTTGATGGTGACACTCCTACTAGTGCTATGGTTAGACTACCAAAATATAGTACGGAAAGAGGCTTGGCTTCAGATAGGATGCAAAAAAGAAAGGTCGTCACTGAGGAAATTTCCAGCTCCATGCAGATGTTCAAGACCCCCATTCCTATGGGTAAAGGTAAGGATGTTTCTGAGAAGAGAGCCCCTCCTTGTACTCCTGATGAGGATGTGGCTATTGGTAAGTGTATTGAGAATTTTGATAATGAGGAAATTGATGTGCTGGGGTCGGCCTGTGATTCTGCCATTGTTCTGGTTTATTTTTGCATTAGAATAGAAATGATCTCTACACCTAAGGATTTCAACTTCATACATGGATTTGATTTGTCAAAATATACAATTTAGAATCATGTTCACCTTCATATCTAGACGTGGAATAAATACTAGTAGTGTTGGTGAACATCTTTGTGAATTTGTTAAACAAAGACCTTGTTGTGTTTAAAATCTCAATTTGATTTAATAACTTTTGAAATAATGATTAAACACATGTCAAACAATTATGCAATATGCTAAGACTATTCTCTAAAGATGATGGAAAGCATAACAAAACTTGTGCAATAGGTATCCCTCTTGATGTCCTAGATTCATCAAAAATGAAATAGGGTGGGCTTGTCCTTTTATAAAACATTTTAGTGCTCAAATTTGAATTTTTCATGATCACATTTAAAAGAAAGCACTAGCCAAGAGGGGGTTGGCTTGGGGCAAAGATTAATTTGAATTTTAAATGTTTAGAGGTCATTTTCATACTATAGATTTGAACCATATTCATTTTTGTATGGATAGATTTGATTTTAATAAAGAAATAAGTAACATAGAAGAGGATCATGTGAGAAGTCAAGTTTGATAAAAAGTTAGATAATTTGTGAACTTTTACATAAATATGTTATTTTTATATATTAATTATTAGTACTTCAACTAATTTTGTTATTTAGTTATTAATAAGTTGGTTTTGAACCAATTAAAAACAATTATTTCTCTTGAATATAATTGGCTAAGAAATTTGGGTTGTTATGAGCAAGTATTTTTTTAATATTTTTTTAGAATGATTTTTCAATTTTTTGCTTTATTAAGTTATTTAAATATTTGTAAAATAAATAAATGTTTACATTTTTTAGAAGGATTTTTTTTATGTATTTAATTATTATTATTTTATTAAATAAAATCTCACAAAAATTAACTAACTATTTTATAAAAATCTAGAGATTTGATTTTACACAATCAAAATAAAAATTTAAATTAAATTTAAATATTAATTAATAATATAATGCTTCAATTTTTTCGTAATGTCACTCTACATTTTTTTATTATTAGGGTTAGGGTTAGAACTAAGTTATGGATAGTGTTACAACCATAGTTAGGTATAGAGATCTAGAAGTAGGATAATAGTTTAGAATAATAGTCTAAAAAACAATAATTACAATACTATAAACACACCACTACGTAGCACTTGTTACATATGAAACAAACAAATCAATATAAATCCAAAATAAAAGATGAAAATATTGAGTGCATACTTTTTCAGCATTACAAAAATAAACAAATAAAAGAATAAAGTTTGGAACAATTCATTATTAAAGTCACATAGAATTGTTAAGCTACGAGGGTAATGGTATAGCTTAAAAATAATTATATGCCATAGGACTTCAAAGACACACAAGATATTGAAGTTCTCAGATATTTTTTCTTTCCATCTTTTTATAAATAGAATAAACACATGCAAGAGTTGCCTGAAGACTGTCCAACCTGGACTTGTCAATTCAAGAAAACCATAAATTATTTTCTATGAACATTAATACATTTCATAAAGTTATATTTTGCTTCTGTGGCTGTACAGTACAGCAGTCCATATGAAGATTGAACAAAAACTATTCTGACAATGTAAATCCAACCAAACATTCTGTTTACCATTATAGTAACATAAACCTTGGGAAACCCAAGTAACATATATTCTGTTTAAATCATAATAGCAACATAAACCCTAAAAAGCCCAAGTAACATACATCATCAAAAACCCTAGGAACATGATCATCAGAATCCCAAAAGAATTGTTGCAGAGATGGAAAATTTCAGTGAAATTATTCAAAAGCTAAGAAGCCAAAAATCACTGTAAACACTGATTTACTGATGAATCATCTCTGCATCAATGGTTGGCTCCTTTGACAGAGGCACTCGATGCAGTTACTCTACTATCCTAAGAAGCCCAAAAAAAGATTATGCCTTTAGATAGCAAAACAAATCATGGGCCTCATTGATAGATCATCTAGTATATATGATATGCATAAAAATTGCACAAGGAGGCCATATAGATATACTTACGGAACATAATTCATTTAAAAGAAGAGAACAGAGGAGTCTCTGCACATTGGACACTTGGGATCTTGGCTAGGTACCATTATAAATTTATAACAGCTTGGACAACCAATAAGCTTCAAGACATCAGAAACTTCAGTGCTCTTATTGTCCTTGACATTCTGCATGGCAGCAGAAACTGAATACATTAAATTTCCTTTGTTGGGTCTCATCAGTGTTGTGGTCGTGGTGTTAAGAGCAGGAACTCTGCAAGCACGCTGGTGGCACATCCCACCTGCGTGGGAGGTAAGGATTCTAAAACATTTTTTCATATATTGAATTTGATTTCAAAGATGGGTGTTGCACGCTGTGTAAAAAATATGTCCTTAAAATGTTATATTATAAGGAAATTCTTTATCAATGGCATTTTCACTTCTCTTTATTCTACTGCCATTTTATCGAAACTTTTCCACCTTTCTTTGTGCCCTAGAGTAGAGCGAAGCTGGACAAACGGGTAACTGTACAAATCTAAATTATTAGTTTTTGTGTTTTCGTTTAATAAAGTTAGGGTTGAAACTGTTTAACACTGCTGAATGAAATTTATTTGAAGCAATTCTTTGGAGGTGTAATGATGCTATCTCTTCTTTGGAACACGTTAAGATTCTCTCTTCAGTATAGCACGATCTCTTCTTTGGAACACTAGCTTTTAGTTAAAGTAATCTATGTCTAATTGCAACATGGTAAAGATTTTGTTTTAGGTTATTGCCCAGCTTGACAGCTAATTTTTCCTGTAAGGCCCTTCCTGTGAAATATCATAAGGATATTTCTTTCCATTCGCTTTATATGGTTTCCAGATTTCATAAGGGATTAAGCTGACCCTTGCAAATTACCTAAACCCAGAGTGGTCCTCTAACAAAATCTCTGTGCTAATCTAAATGATATTAAACAGTATTTGTTTCAATCCATTTTCCCAGTGACGTGGCTCTCGTTACTTATGTTTCCTGTGGTTTATTAGAGAACTTACCAAGGAATTTCAAACAACTACTCGAGCATAATTTATTTAGGGCTATTTCTAAATGGCTGACAGTAAGCATTATCTTTGTTTATTTTTTCATCTTATGGTTCTAGCTGACATGAGAACTCATGCTGCAAGTTCTACTTCCTCTCCAAAAGCTGCAAATTATAAGTAAGAGCTTCCTGGAAATCGGGCTTACATTCCCACAAAACTTCGAGAACTGCTAGCATGTCATCCTTCTTCAATTACATTCCAATCCCAAAAACAAGCTACTGTGGATATTAGATGATGCCTAGTACAAGCCTCAATTAGAAATAATTTAGATTCAACATCCAACATACTTCCATGCTTCTCGCCATGTCGATATGAGTTTTATGCACACATCAAATCTCATGTATGTCTGTTTGATTTAGGGCAATCACAGGCATTTCAAAATTAAATTCCACTGTTGAAGATCTTATTGACTCTTCTGAAATCATGATATAAGAGTTTCCTTTTTATTTTCAAAAAGCCTGGACGGCATGAATTTTGTTTGAAGTGTTTTGAATTGCTAGAGATATTGCCTATTCTCTCCTACATCCGCTTAGTATGTAGGAATATTGATGGCAGAGTGAAGAAATATTAAAATTATCTGCATACCAGTAAATTGAGGTATGGAATTTGAAACATTACTGAAACAAAACTTGTCCCCAATGCCATTATACAACACAGAAACAGTTCAAACTTCAACTCTGATTTAGTGTTTAGGCAAAGCTCTGTCAATCATACTGAATTAACAAGATGCCTGAGGTCGAGGTTTAAAGATCGGCTGACTGTGAAACTATACTTTTTCTATACATAACCAATGACCCTTCATTTAATTCGGTTATAATATGTATCTCAAATGTGGAACTTACTAATATAGTTTCCAAAGGCGAATGATATTCAGAACATATATTCTATCTAAAGAATAGCCATATGAAATGATGAAAAACATGCGCTGTATATCAAGAAAAGCCAAACAAAATACAGAGAAATGCACATACAAAACAGTCATAATTTAAGAAATAGGATTTAAGAAACCGTTGATTTATTAATGAAGGAATGAGCACAAGTTACAGGCCGAACATATAGCTAAGAAAATGGAAATTGCGATTAAGCCAGAAAATCTAGGTCCTTATTGTAAATGCCAAGAATAGAATTTTAATTTTCTTGGGATTAACTTTTAAGTCTCCACCAATAAAAGAACTTAGTGGCTTTAGTATATTTCTGTAGACCAACACTTCTAAATAAGGCATTTTCAGATATATTGTTTTTTAATCAATCCTAAACAAGGAAGTGATACATTCTAACGGATGGATTTTCCAAAAAGATATGAACCAACAAAACAGGGTAGGTATATTTACCCTAACAAAATGGTAAATAATTTCTAGAAGATTGAAGAAGTCATGGATTACCAGTCGGTTTTGAATTTTGGTTCAGAAAATTTTCACTGAAGAATCTGAGACAAGATAAAGGGGTCTGTTTAGCGTAAAACCAATTTCTACTGTTGCCCGGAACTGATGACTTTATTTCTGCAGACAACTCAATTTGTTAACAAAACAGCAATGAAGGCTAGCATTATTTATCTCAGGGTGAATTGTCTCCCATACTTCTTCAAAAGTGCTTTATTCAAGGGTTTTCTTATATTTTTAATCTAGCTTCTTGTTTTGATTTCAAGGTTAGTATAAAGAATCTGGCCATTTAATGTTTATTTTTACCTTCTATCTACAATATTGCAACACAAAACTTCTTGATGCTTCTTGTATAGGATTTTCACTAAGCTGATCCTCACATGCTGTGTTTCTGTATTGTCTTTTTCCTTAATAATACCAGTCTTCTACATTTTTGTTGCAAAACTTATTTACAAATTAAACTTATTATTTGGTTTTTCTTAGAATTTTCAGAGTTTGTTGTTGCTTCATCACAAGGAGCTGTGAACCAAAATTAGGGCCAATTAGGGAGCTTTTATACATCATTTATTGCATTTTTGGGTATGTGATTGGCATTCATAATGAGTGCACCAACTTGGGAGGCCAGATGCAACACAATTTATTGCTGATGAAGCTTTGTCCAGCCTTTGCTCCAGCTTTACAGTCCTGCTACAGCTGTATCACTTCACCCCTAGCCGTAAAAGCAGCTCTACAGGTCTGTTGGGCTGTTTAAGTGACCATACAGGTCTCATTTTCATCATCATTGCATACATCTGCTAGCCATAAATCTATACAGTGTCTTATGGGACATCAATAAATTGTTCTAAGTCTGAAATTTTGTTTGCAGCTTGTCTATCAGGTTTCTAGCACTCTAAAAGCAAGAAATGCACTTTCCAAGTGATATCACTATGGTTGAAATCATATCACTTATAAAGGGACCAAGTGATGCTCATTTACATGTTCCTTAATCTAATAAACTAGAAAACCAACAACCTTGTGCGTATGAAAACCAACAACCTTGTGCGTATTGACCTATAACTCTCCCTGGCAAAGCTAATTCAGCAATCTCAAACTACAAATTAGTTTTTTTTTTTGGAAAAATGTCTTTCTTTGTTGCTTGCCTAAAAGTTCTTGGCTTGAATTCTTCTTTAATCTCTTTTACATATAGAAATTGTTTCATCGCTAATCAAAACAAACATACCATTAAAAATATGAAGCAAAATTCATAGACAAAAAATCATACATGAAAAACTCGCCAAAAACCCAGTGCTTTCAGTTTTACAAAAAGAAACTATTTTTTCATTTTGTTTCAGACTATTAGTATCAGCACATTCCACATGAGGATGCCATTTTGTACCCAATTTTCTTTCAAATCAATGAAATACAACTAGACTCAACTTGTTTCTTGTATGTATTCATTTATTGACTCATTGGATTCATCTTGTCTTTGAATTATGCAAAATAAATGTGTTTTTAGTAGAGTTTAAGCAATTTTTAAAACTGCTAAGTTTTTTGCCACAATAATCTCCTTGCTACACAAAATTTATTTTTTTATACATATTTTATTTTGAAGCATAGTGGATCCCTCTTGCTTGCTTTATAACTATGTATGCAAGTCAACCTATAAAAAAATTGAATATTTGTGTTGTAACTAGTTAACACACTTACATACTCATTGACATTTGCCCACAAGAAATATGTACAAGTATATCATAATAGTGTTCTCGTTGTTGACTATAATATTGTGTAAATATATTGTCTTTAGATAGATGAACTAAACCCAGAAGGAACCACCATTAGTAAGAGGCAAAAAAAACATGTTCTAGATATCACCATATTTAATGACAAAAGTTTCATCAATCTTTTATAGCTTCCAAAGATCTTAAAAATAATAAAAGTCTTTTGGAAAAACCCATGATAATTTTTTTTAGAACATGTGGACAACTTGTTAGAAAAATCTAATTATCACACAAAAATATAGTGAATCTTCAATTTAGATTAAATAAATTTAAAATAAAATATTAAAGACTATTAAAGTTTAAAGAATATATATTTGTATTGGCTATAGTAAAATTCATTGCCAACAATTTACCATTGAAAAATTTACCATTGTTGGTGGTGAAAAATTCACTATTGGTATTTAAAAGTATAATTATTTTAAAAAAACCTCAAATAAAAATATCTAAATGTATAACTTACAAGTTGAGTCTTCAAGTGCAACATCTATATCTACACAATCCAACAATTGAATTGTAGGCTTAGAAGGATCATTTGCAGGTACCTAAATTTCAACTGTACCTCCCTCTTCAAATATGTTGCCAATTTTGTCAAGCTCTTCTAAAGTTGATTCATCCACCCTCCAAATTTCTGACATGTAAGGAATCATTTAGTCTACTTAACCATCTACTGCAAATATCACAAGGAAAATATTATTAATTTTACATATAATGCATGATTTATATGTGTAGAATCACATAAAATAAAGGTAAAATGCATGAATTAATAGTATCAACCATCAAATACATAAAACTAAAACCCTAAAGACCTTAATCTAACAATGAAGCATAAATGAACATAGAAACATAAACAACAATAAAGAAATATTACCATATTCATACGCCATGGTTGAATCACCTTCATTTCCCCTCTCCATTTTTCTTTATATGCTTGCATAATAAAGTAGTATTACCATAATTCATATGCCATGGTTGAATCACCTTCATTTCTCTTCTCCTTTTTGCTTTATATGCTTGTTTGTCCTCAGATTTGTAGTATGAAAGAATAAGCCTAGTGATAGTGACAACAAAATATCAAAGATAATGGTTGTCTAGGGTTTGAAATGAGGAATATGTCTCTTTAATAGAAACCAAAATTTGAATGAAGGGCTAAGATTGAATGATTAAGATCAATGGATAAGATTGCTTTGAGAAGCAAGGAAATAGGGTTAGGGAAAAAATAGGGTTTAGTTAAGGATGGGCGCTAGAGATTAAAAGGTAATAAAATATTATCGAGGGTGAAATTATTTGAGATGAGAGATAAGATTTAGCACAAAAAAAGAGGTGGCTAGAGAAAATTAAATAATTTTATAATTTTGGAGGAAAAGTGAATAATTAAATAATTAAAATAATTATTTAATTATATAAGGAGAGGGAAAGTAATTAAAATAATTAGTGACAATTATTTAATAAGAAAGTGGAGGAAAATACAAATTAGTAAATAATAAAAAATGATTATTTACTAGTGGAGTGAAAATTGTTGAAATTAAATTGTGCAAGAAAAGGCTAATGAATAATTAAATAATTAAAATAGTTATTTAATTATAGTAGGAAAATAAAAATAAATAATTAAATAAATGAGAATTTATTTAATTATAGAGTGGAAGGATTAATTAGTGATGCAATTAAATAAATATTAATTAGTCAAGGAAGAATAAAAGGGGAAAGTGAATTAATTAATAGAAGAAATATGACTTTAGACCATAGTTAAATAAGTAAATTATTTAATTATGTAGGGAAGAAGGGGATTTGATATGGAAAATGGTGTTTGTAGGCCTAGGATATTTTTTTAGTGTCTTTATTTCGCCCCTCTTTAATACAATGTGAAGTCACCTGAATGTTGTATCAAAGAAATTCAGCTTAGAATATGGGCCCTCTTGTGCCATGATGAAGATGAGATGGACCTATGGACCCTTAGAAAATTTTGTAAATTTTGAAAAACGTTCAAAAAATTTGGAAAAGTTATTTTGATAAACAAAAGACATTTACAATAAAAAGACTTTAGTTTCAAGACCTTTAGGATATTCACATTAGGGTTTTGGACTCAACATTGGATGGGTCTAGTAGAAACCCTACCCTTTGGGGGTATAAATAGTATTTTGGGTGTAAAATTGGTCATTTGTGTATTTTTACTAGAGTGAATAGTGAGTTCTACGAGTAACTTTGCTATGGAGATGTTGTTAAGATATCACTTGTACCACACTCACATCACAAATTCATAGTTTGTACCTACAAACAACAGAGGGCTCCAAGGATGCAATGTAATGAGGGAAAGTAGATGCAATGCACATTGTGTGTTGCATTTGTTATCACATTTGTTGCAAATGGGGAAGTTCACCGCATATAATCATTGCAATGCATTTGCTAGTTAGGGTTTGTCAAATGTATTGTGATGTAACTGTTAAGTGCGACACATGTGATTCATGTAACAAAAATGTGGTTTGGAATGATGCAAGTGACATTGTGAGTCACATGTGAGGGATTATGCGATGCATGTGTATTGATGTGACACAATTTCTAGTTTGTATACTACAAGTGATTTTTGTGATGCATGTATTAGATCGTACAATGTAATTGAATTTGTAAGTCACATATGTAAATGAATGGCATAGTTTCCTAGTGATTTGCATTTGTTAGGCCATTTGATGCAATTGACTAGTGAGTCACATTTTTTAAACAGTGCAACATATTTTCTTGATTAGGTTTTTTCCCTAGTTTTGGAAAAAAATTCTTCTACGATCGAGGTCAAATAGGGTTGGCTAGAGTTTTCAATTGATGCAATGTGCTTTCTTGTGATCATAGGTGAGATACAACCCCATTTATGCCTGGGAGAGTTGGTCGTCTACTTTCAAACCATGAGATCAACTACTTGACAATGAGAGAGATCAATTGCATGCCATTAGCTTATACTATGCTACTTTCATGCCCATGATTAGGGCTAACAGGGGATCACTGACTGTGCTAGCTGAGAGCTGGCACTTAGAGGCCAAATCCTTCCACCTATTGACAAAAGAGGCCCCACATTGGAATTGGAGGATGTATGGTGGATTATGCAAGTTCTAATTCATGGGGAGCAGTTTTCGTATGATCCCAAGTATGGATTTGGTGCCATCCATAGGTCGTTTGATTATGAGGAAATTATGAAGCTCGAAATAGAGGAATATGAGATCCAATGGGATGTGATATCTCATATATATGAGAGAATCATCGTGGTTCTGTGCATTATGATGGGGGGTATCGTCATTCCTGATCAACAAGGACATATATTACCTATTGGATGGAGAGATATGTTGATTGGCATGATGACTCATGGGATGTTCTATGTGTGGGGGGCATGCCTTCTAGCCATGTTATACTTTTAGTTGCATAATGTTTCCTATAGAGGGGCACAATCCATCAATTGTGAGACAATATTGTTTATGATCTAGGCTTGGGAGCACATTCTTATGTTTTGACCTCCTTTTGGGAGATTGCTAGGATCAAGGATGCCATATGTGTTCTTGTATGGAGGAGTAGTCACACAGACTAGGATTGGTGATGTAGGGTATTGGCATTATGCCATTGATTTTCTTAGTTAATTTGTTTTGACTGTATTAGGATTGTTAGCCATGGAAGGATGACAAAGAGCATTTTCCCTATTGTTAGTGGGCATGTTATCTAATTAGGAGGACCATGCAATCATTACACATTATCAAGTGGTACCTTCTAGAGTGGGTGCTAAAAAAATTTAGGGAGTGACAAGGGCTTCGCATTGGTACAATTGAGTTTGCTAGGTCCTTGCAAAAGATCACTTAGTGGGGACAAATGATCAATATAGTGATGACAGAGCAAGATATTGACACTTTATAGCCTATTTAATGGGGTGTTGGTGCAGAGGTTATTGATGTGGGGGTGATGCTCAAGTACAATGCATGGTGGGTCATGCACAAGCCTGATCCATTGACTGATCAAGATCAGTCTTCCCCAGTGGAGTGGAGGGGTAGAGGTTTATGTGATAGATTCAAGGATAGCAGATAGGGGAGGGGAGGAGATTGAGGTAGAGGAGGCAAGGGTGATGATGGTGGAGATCATGGTAGGGGAGACAAGCGAGGAAGGGTCAAGAGGAGGAGGGATAGAGGATAAAGAGTAGTTATAAATCTCTCACCTATCAGGGAGGAGGCCAAGTAGGAGGGTTTGTGGATCGAGGAAAAGTAGGAGGGACCCAAACTAGAGGGAGAGCAGGAGGTGGCCATGCAGGAGGTCAAGTAGATGGGGGAGGAGGAGAGTGTAGTTCAGGAGGGGATTGTGATGGGAGAGCATTTGAGTGAGGGCTATCAAGATGTGCATATTTTGGAGGCTATGTAGGAGGTAGAGGGAGACATGTTGGTGGATCAACATATCATAGATTTGTAGGCATGACTCTAGGCTATGGATGCATGGATCTAGGGATTATAAGTTGAGGTTGATAGGCTCACCATTAAGAGAGACATGGCCATCATTAGGAGACAAAGGGTCAAACAAAAATATCTATATTTTATTTTGACTATCAATAGATCTATGGCCGAGCTAGGCCATTAGTTCTTCTAGGTAGGACAGGATGATCGATACTACAATGATTTATATGAGTGTTAGGTGCCATCGACATAGAGGGCACTGAGCTACACACAAACCCAAAGCCATAGTAGGTCACACTCTCACCAAAATTAGAGTGGTGGAGGATACTCTTAGCCTAGGCCCTCTCCATATGGTCGACCATCGAGATAAGGGCATAGGGTTTTAGGATCGTATACATAGTAGGAGACCATCCTCTTTAGGACCATCTACTTGAGGAGATATGGGCAACTTAGGATAGCCTTATTTTATAAATGTATTGGATAGTGATATTTTTGATTTTGAGCCTATGAGCTCCATTTTGAGATACATCATGATATTTTACTATGACACCATTTTTGATATATATATGCAAGATGCATGATTTTGGTAGTGAATTACATGATTTATGTTCCTATGTTATATGCATGTCTATGTGATCGATTGTGATGCTTATGATGTTATGAATTTATATGATTATGAGATGATTTATATGTCATGATACATTATTTATTTATATTATATGGCTTATGCTTATATATGTGATTTTCTATGTTATGATGTATGGATGTATCCACTTAATTTACCTTTATTATATTTTTTACGATGTTATAGATTCATTATGATTATGATGTGATGCAATATGAATTATGGACATGTATGTATGTAAATGCAACAATATGTATGATCTCTTTCTTATATTATGTAGGAGGGTATGTGCATGATCATCATGGAAAAAACAAGCCCTTAAGTGGCAATGAAAATTCAGAAAAATCAGAGTTAGGCAACTTGACATAAAAATTTTAATAAGTTATCTATATTATTTCAAAAATATGTAAAAATAGAATTTGTGGCAAATTGAATGTAGTTTCTAAACTAATAGGTTTTTTTTTAAAAAAAATCTATTTGGTGAAAACTTGAAATTTCAATGCAGTAGTACTTAAATTTCAGGGAAAAAATAAGAAGTAGGTGTTTGTCTGACCACCCTAACCATAATAAAATGATAATATTTTTTTATAATATTTTAGATATAAGTAGATGACTCATGTTCGGATGTGATGCATATTTTTTTGTAATTTTTTTCAAGTAAATAATTAATTATGAATTTTTTATTACAACTTTTAAAAAATATAAAAACTCGTATGTCTAACCACCCTAACTTGGTCAAAACTTCATGAAATTCATTTTTTTTAATCCTATAGTATGTGAAGCATATAATATGATGCATGTTTTGGATTCAAAAAATGTGATACTGTTTGAAAGCTATAGATGTTCAATCAGCCTATCAATAAGGATTTTAGTGATAATTCTAATAAAAAATGAATAATAATTATTTATTAGATTCAAAGTAAAGTATAATTTATATTGGTGGAAAGTTGAGAAGTTTCTTTACAAACCCTTTTCATTTCATCAATTTTGGGTAAAAAAAAGTTATCAGCCACATGGGCGACATCTAGAAAAATAAGGTAAGTTATTAAACACCTTTTTTGTGTTGACTTCTTAGGATTGGCTGGTTCAAACCAAATTCCAAAGCAAGCTCGAGGCTAATTCCTAGGCATTAAATTTTGTGTCAGACATATTGGATATATCGGATATCTAATTTGAATCTGATATCCAATTTGAATTCGATATCTGATATGTTTCGGATATGAGTTTAATAAATGTACTTATACAATTTATAATATATGATTTAAAAAATGCAATAAAGTTTATAATTTAATATATAATATACAATATAGTTTATACTACAATATATAATATACAATTTATGGTAATCTCTTACCGAATTATGTATTTAATATATAATATATTAGATTATTATTTATAAATATTTAAATATATATATATATTACTAATATATAAAATATTTAAATATTATCTATTTCCCTCTATCTCCCTCTCTCTCCCAAGTCTCACTTAATCACTCCTATCTCTCTCCCCTCTACCCTTAACCCTTAAAACCTCTACCCTCTACTCTCTCTCTCCTAACCCCCTCTCCCTCTCTCAGGTCTCTCTCTCTCACTCACTCCCTCTATATCTCTCCCTCCACTCTTAATCCTAAACCCTAAACCCTTAACCTTTAAAACCTAAACCCTTAAACCCTCTACCCTCTACCATTAACCATATATACCCTATATCTCTCCCACTCCCTCTCTCTCTCAAGTCTCCCTCCTACCCCTCTCCCTCCCTCAAGTCTCTCTTTTAGAGTCACTCCTATCTCTTTTCCCTCTACCCTTAACCCTTAAACCCTTTAGATCCTCTACTCTTAAACCTCTCTCTCTCCCCCTCTACCCTCTCTCCCTCTCTCTGGTCTCTATCTCTCACTTAGTCCCTTTGCATCTCTCCCTCTACCCTTAACCCTAAACCCTAAACCCTAAACCCTTAACCTTTAAACCCTTAAACATTCTACCCTCTATCTCTATCCCATTCTCTCTATCTTTCAAGTCTCTCCATTCTACCCCCTCTCCCTCTCTCAGGGATCTATCTCAAAGTCACTCCCTCTATCTCTTTCCTCTTTCCTCTCTACCCTTAACCCTTAAACCCCCCCCTCTCTCTCTCTCTCTCTCCCCTTCCTACCCCCTCTCCCTCTCTCAAGTCTTTATCTCTCTCATAAACTCCCTTTATATATTTCCCTCCATGTTTAACCCTAAACCTTAAACCCTTAACCCTTAAACTCTCTACCCTCTACCATTAACCCTATATGCCCTCTATCTCTCTCCCACTCCCTCCCTTTCTCTCAAGTATCTCCCTCCTACCTCCCTTTCCTTTCTCATGTCTCTATCTTAGAGTCACTCCCTTTATGTCTTTCCCCTCTATTCTTAACCCTTAAACCCTTTACCCTCTCTCTCTCTCTATGTCTCTCTCCTATTGGCCTTCTCCCTCTCTCAAGTCTCTCTCTATCACTCACTCCCTCTATCTTTCTCTCCTCCACCCTTAACCCTACACCCTAAACCCTTAACCCTTAAACACTAAACCCTTATAACCCTCTACCCTCTACCATAAACCTTATACCCTCTATCTCTCTCCCACTCCCTCTTTGTCTCTCTCAAGTCTCTCACTTAATCACTCCTA